>JAQBSW010013420.1:0-14015 GCA_029291075.1 Eudiplozoon nipponicum | reverse complement strand
GTGTTCCCTTTGGAGGTGATCTTCCGGCGGAAATCTTCAAACGAAAAGTAATTCGAGCGACAAAAGCACAGTTTCCATCAATACAGGTGAGAGTGGTGTTCAACACAACAAAACTGATGCGCACGAATGAAAAAGATAGCCTCTCTGTGACGTCAACACCTTTGTCTGTATACAAATTTCAATGTACCTGCAACGCTCAGTACATCGGCAGATCAAAAAAGAGGCTCGAAACTAGAATAAATCAGCATCTCCCTCAAAAACTATTAAAGAGGGGTGCAGCTCCTGCACAAAAATCAGCAATTTGCGAACATGTACTACTCACAGGTCATGCTGTTAGTAGTAACAATTTTTCAGTTCTCTACAAGGCAAAAACAGAGAAAATGCTTCTGGCTTTTGAAGCTATTGCAATTAATAAGCTGAAGCCCTGCTTAAACGTGCAGAAAATAATTCAAAAAGAAATTAAATTGGACTGGAACAAAGACATAACTGACATGCCTTTAAAAATAGCCAACGCTTCACAAAATACGACACATACATCAATTACGGACGCAATTACAATGAAAGCGATGACACACCAAATGACGTTACGCAAAAGGAGTGGTCTAAATTGCACAAAAGTAGTGGTCTAAATTGCGCAAAGCAAAGGCCAGCATAACGAAGAGGAGATTGGTTACAACACATGTACAGTGGGATTGGATGAACAAATATACTAACGAATCCAGAACAATGGCTGTAGATACTGGTAGAAATAAGATTTATTAATAAATGTTATTCCATGGAGTACGTTGTTTTGTTCTTACATTTTAAAAAATGGTGAAATTAGAAACTATCAATATATATATATATATATATATATATATATATATATATATATATATATATATATATATATATATATATAGATATATATATATATATATATATATATATATATATATATATTTATAATGTACTATTCCAGAAAATTCATACACTTTAGCCTTCTTCAATATCACCTATCACTAATAACGGCATTCATGACATCTCTTAGATACTGCAATTTGTGGGGAATTACTCTTTTATGGAAATGTGCATTAGCTTTTACGAATTTAATTAGTAATTATGGAACCAGAAGCTTTAAAAAATGCCACTATAAACGGAAGATATATTTTCATGTTTATAATCGTTTCAGGCATACTGAAAAGTCATTTTGATATCACAGCCTATTGACAATATTTAATATAAACCGAGTATGTTAATAGTCTAAAAATTAAATGGGTTGAGTCGGTGCGCGGTTGCAAGTTGTAGTATTAACAGTTGTAATTTCAATTTTTGGTGAATTCAAACATACCTCGACTGAAATATGTTGGTGCAATGTAAAGTCTCGGTTGACTATATGCTCTGCTATTGATTTTATCGAAAAGAGAGGAATTTAATAAAAGTAATCTTATTACAATAAGTCTTAACAGTGCTTGCTTTCTATTTGATGTATATTAATGTGACAGACCTGCTATATCTTATGATCATGAATATTGAGAAATTATAAATAATAAATTACTTGTCAACAGCAACGAATACACGGGCGCTTGATAAGAGTGACGGTTAAAAAATTATGCCCTAATTTTATCAGCTAACCGACGTTTTTGTGTGAATACGTTTTTGGTTGGGTTCTGATTGTTGCAAATTAGGCACAAATCACATCAGTAGGTGAGAATGGTAGGTGTTCTGGTGTTCTTTTGCTATAAACGAAAGACATTCTGCTGCTTATCTATAAGAACATGGACAGCGTTTAAATTTCAGCCGCAATATAAATCGCAAATTAAAGATTATGAGAATTAGCTGAAAAGGAATATTATGTATGATATGCGCGAGGTTATTGCCAAAACTGTTAAGAAATACACCTCAAAGTAAATGTTGCAGGATGCAACATTTGAAGTGTATATTCATGAAAAACAAATGATTATAAAATGAACTAAGTCTGATTTTATTGAGAAAAAAAATTGAAATGAATAAGAAAACAAGCAGTGGGCCTTTTCTTAATTTATTTAAAAGTTGTGAAATTACATGGAGAATTAGAATTGAGATGGCCCAATCCATTATAAAACAGCTCATAGAAAATATACGTGCATGACATTTTACAATATAATCGAGACAAGAATATTTAATTTAGCCTTAAATTGGGAAAAGCCAATTATTATGTAAACATGCATAATAGTAAAATTTAATATTATTTACTTAGTACATAGAACATAAACATTTTTTGAAAATATCTGTGTAAATCAGGTTAATCTGTTGTAGAATTATTAATAGTTAAATATCCCAAGTACGAAGAATTGTCATGAATAAATGCGGTGTACTCTGATTTGCCTGTTTCGAAGAAAATGTTTGCCATCAACAAACTAATTGCGACAAATTGGAGAGTTAACTGAAAAGCCATCGTTAAAGTTATAGAGAATCAAGTTGCATTGCAAACAAAATTACTACCTCTTTTATATTTGGCTGATAAAAAAATGCAAAAAATTGCATAATATTGTCGACAACTACATTTAATCTGTAGAAAGCAATTTCAGCAATATAGTTGATAGTTTGCATAAAAGATTATGCTCATATGTCGTGCATGTTTGCTATGCATATCTGACAAACAAATAAAAATTACCGATATCCTTTAATTTGAAGTTTATTTTGATCACACCCAATATCTAACTATCGAATATTCCATAAAGTAATTCCCGATGTTAATAATAAAAATACACTCATCAAACGCAAGATTGATAATGTAATAAAATAATGAAAAAATTCCCTAAGCCAGCTCCAAGCATAACAAAGATTGGTTGATGTCATAAAAATCACTGACGATTGGCAAGAAAAGGACGCTTTACATATTTTAATATCTGACGTCGACAACTTCAAAATAAATTGAGTCAAAATTCAATGAATTAATAACTATTATAATTCGTACGTGACAGTATAAATGCTTTATTCCTAACTTGTGATATGACAGCAAAATTTGTTAGATCTCTGAAATATGAAGAGTGAATGTTAAGCATATACATCAGATTAGCCATCATGATAGGTTTTGTGATAAAATATTGGAAAAAATGAAAACGTGATTAATTGTATAACTAGATGGTTGTCAGACGAATCATTATGAACACCGCATAAAAACACAGAAAAATACAATATAATTAGGAAAATTAATTTTTGAAATGTATGTTTTCTAATAAAGTTGAATTTTTGTAATATATTTTAGTTAATAAATGAGGAGGATTAAAAGATTAATTGGGGAAGGATAATACAGCAATTAAAAAAATTTATAAAACTAAATATATGCTGATATATATTAAAGCTTCTTTTGAAATGCGAGCTTTAATGAAATTCATTGTACCCTTCCCATGTGCAAAAACAAAAAGAAATTTTATCAGATACAAGAAACGCTTCTTAAATATCTACTCTCCTCAAGTATATATTTATGAATATATATATATATATATATATATATATATATATATATATATATATATATATATATATATATGTGTATATATATATATATATATATATATATATATATATATATATATATATATATATATATATATATAAAGGTAAAACAATGTAGAAATGTGTCAGCATAGAAAGTGTGAGAAAAAAGGAAACCAATTAATTGCGTGCATTACCTCTAGCTAATGCTCAAAGCCTGAGCATGCTTTTTCTGCTTGCATAAATCCGGCTGCAAATTTTTATCCATAAGGCATTGACATAATAGTCCATGCGGTAGACCAAGACATATAACAATCGCCGGTACCAGGTCACACTTTAAGCAGGCTTATTTTATTGTTCACGAAGGACGTATAGTTTCGTTTCAATTGAAACATCTATAAACTGATTGACGTTATAAAAATGTGGAGACGCTTGTCTCCTGTGTTATTTGTAATTTTTTAGAGTATCTATAGAACACAAAACTAAAGAGTGACATAAGTAAATGGGCTCAATAATTAAGGCACGTGAATGATATTTTTTGACCTTAAGAGCTGTTCGCAATCACGAACACTGCTTCAAAGTTTTAACAAAGCACATAAGAAATTCGGCTTCACGACTGAGCACGAGAAAGATGATTGTCTGCCTTTCCTAGATTTACTATTAAAAAAAGGAACCAATGGTATATTAAAAATTAAAAAATTACCATAAACCAACCTGGTCTGCACAGTATATGCATTACAGCCATTTTGTCCCGTTTCAATATAATGCATCAAAAATTCGTGGCTACTTTTCAAGAATTGACAGGTTGGTTTGTCAAGATTCAAACGATAACAAATATAATAAAGCAACTAACGATTTAATATCTAATGGCTATCCCAGACAATTAAAGGAAGTAATTTTTTAAAAAGAAATGAAACAGAAACAGACGTTACCAGCAATCAAAGAGTAACAGCCATTAATGTCGACATCATATATCATTTACTAATATACATGTGCCAGTTATCGATTAACTTACGTAAAAAACATTGTAACTTAAACGCCTGTTTTAAATCAAATGGTGAATACACGTCTTCAATTGCGCAACACATCGTTGAGACATCACGCGTGTATTCTCCAGACGTTGGATTTAAAATAAGTACTAAATGCAATAAGCAAAGGGAGCTAGCCAGATACGAAACCTTATGGATATACCAATTGCAGCCAGAATTATGCCAGCAGAACAAGCATGTTGAGGCATTGAGCTTAAACAGGAGGGGACAAACGCAATTGATTGGTTTCCTTTTCATACACACTCTCTCCATTTTTACATATTTCTAAATTATTTTGCCTTCCATTTCATATATATAATATTTTCATTATTAGGTACTTGAGGAGATAAAGATAAATTAGCGTTTCTTGTACCTGATCAAATTTCCTTCTGTTGTTGGTCATGGAAAGGGTGCAATGAACGTTATTAAAGCTCGTATTTAAAAAAATTACGTTTCAGTAAACTAGATGTACTAGTGACATTATAGCGTAGAACGCAAAGAACGTTATTGTGAAAAGAACATTATTGTCAGTGTATTAAGCAATTGCGTTTCCCAGGTGATTCGGTGCGCCGTTTACGTAAGTCCAAACTATGGGTCAACCTACGAAATCTTACAAGGTTTGTGTATTCCAAATTTGAGCAGTTGACGAAGATAAAGCAGTGCTACAGGCAAGAGCCCGGTGTGTAACTTGTGTATTAGATGAACTAAGTTTTTGTACTTAACTTATCACAAGTACCAATAGATCAACTAACAATGGAGGCGCTATCGATGGGCCGAAATTATGGAATAAATGCAATATTGATTTTGAGGCAGCATTTGAAATGTTATTTGAACAAACAGCTAACTTGAACTCTACCAGTATTGATTATACAAATTGGTTCAAAGCTAGATTAGTTGATCAGACTTCACATTTAATATCGTCTAAAGGCCAAGAGATGCTTGCATGGACAAAGAAAAGGTATCAGCATAAATGAAGACATCAATATACAACGCGCTGATAAAGAATCGAGCGTTGTTATAATGGGCAAATGGGACTACATGCAAAAGATGAAAACTTTTTGAATGACAATAAAATATGCATGTGTCTAGTTGATAAATCAAATGACAAATCCTATGTGGAGCTCAGCTTTTACCACAAATAAATATATATATTCAATACAATTGAGTAATAATTGATTGTATTGGGTGGTGGTAAAATTTAGAAGAATCACGATTGTGACATTGTGGTAAACACCAACCACATTATCATTAACCAGTCGTCGAACTTCCTAAACTACCGCTGTTCGCACACACTGACGAATTTTAGAACTGCCATGATCATTTACAAATTACTAAGGTTAAATAACTAGCGAAAAATAAACCGCAATGCATATATATATAAATATATATATATATATATATATATATATATATATATATATATATATATATATAAGGTCAGACGTGTATTCACCATTTCATTTAAAACAGGTGTTTAATTTGTGTTCTCTCACTCGATTAAGTAACCGTCTGTTCGAATGTGAGAACATTGCAACTGAAACGTCTCTTTTTTAATCAAATGGTGAATACTTTTCTGCTATTGCGCAACACATCATCGAAATATCGCACGTATGTCCTCCAGACGTAGCATTCAATGTAATTACTAAATGCAATACTAAAAGGGAGCTAGCCACATACGAAGTCTTATGGATAAACAAATTGCAGCCGGATTTATGCAATACGAAGAACCCCGTACAAGCATTGAGCTTGAACTGGATATTACGCACGCAATTTCATTGGTTTCCTTTTTTAACACTCTCTCTATACTCAGATATTTCTATCTTGTTTTGCTTTCCAATTTATATATAAGGATATTTGAGAAGACACCGAGAAACAAATGTTTCTTATATCTGATAAAATTTCTGTTTGTTTTTCCACACAGGAAGGGTAGAATAAATTTAATTGAAGCTCGCATTTAAAAAAAAATGACATATGCTGTTCTCTCTTCTAGTATTCTTGCATAAATTATTTTTGACTGTAAATAATGGCTACACAATTACTATGCAGTCAGATTTCGCCACAGGTAATTATATAGGCAATAAAATGAAGCTTTAATTGATTGTGTGGTTGGTGGTAAATATTCTTTAAATCACCTCTGCGAGCTTGAATTCAACACAAATGCCACTTTATTTAACCAGTCGTCGAATATAGAAATCTATCGCCAGTCTGACGCACAGCCGCGCTTCGAC
Source organism: Eudiplozoon nipponicum (assembly GCA_029291075.1). Lineage (NCBI taxonomy): Eukaryota > Metazoa > Platyhelminthes > Monogenea > Mazocraeidea > Diplozoidae > Eudiplozoon > Eudiplozoon nipponicum. The sequence continues at coordinate 7,300 of JAQBSW010013420.1, read as the reverse complement.
TTCCCATGATCATGTTCAGAGTATGACGTCAAACTGAATAAACAGGATGAAACTGCATTTCATATATTTGGAAAGCAACATTACATATGCGACTCTCACATCTAGTATTCTTGGGTACGCTGTTCTTGATTGGAAATATCGGCAAACAATATCAATGAACATTTATTTTTTGCTGTTTTGACCAGAAATAAATGTATAGGTAATGAAACTAATTAATTATTGACTGTGTAGGTGGTGGGAAGAATTCTTAACATTAAGTTTGCGAACATCAAGTAAACCCCAATCATATTATATTCAACATTTTGTCGAACTTTGCAAACTACCGCCAATATCACACACTGACGCGGTAATACCATTCAGGGTCATCTACAAATTACGAAGGCAAAAAGGCCAACGGCGATCAAGCCGAATTTTATATATATTGAAAGCAAAATTGAATTTCATTTTTAGTAGTCTCGCATGAATTTTACATGAATCGAAATGTCGGCTGCATAATATCTATGCCCTCAAGATTTCGCCACAAATAAATATATATGGAATACAATTGTAGGGGTACTTTTAGCTGTTGCTTTCTAGTTCGTGATTTTTACCCCTACTACATATCAATGGTCGCTCTTATGACTACCCGTGCGCCTAATCAGTCTGATCTTTTTCGGATGATTGATGTGAGAAGGCAAAAACATCTGGTCATACGTATATTAGATATAAAGTTGCAAATAGTAATGTAATTCACAGTTAGTTCAAATTGAATACATGTTAGTCAGCTGTAAAAATAGATTTTAAGCAAAAATAGGTCTTAAACACCATTCACAGTGAGAATAGTCAAACGATTAAAAATACATGACAATATGAACATAGTAAGATGATTTATGTTTATAGAGGAAAATGTTTTACACACAAATAGTTATTCTTACACAAATGTCTGGATTGAATTTTATTTTTATCATCGATTTAAAACATGAAGTTATGTAAAAAGTCATCGTTAAAAGCAATCACTAAAATGAAGGAGTAAGCCCCATAAAAACTTCAATGATCAAAACTCACGAATATTTATTTCATGTCATTATTATAATCTATTATTGTCTGAAATTCTGAATGGCACAATTAACTGACAACAGTAAAAATTGTTAATATTCCAATTGAGCGGAATAAATCCACAGCGACACAATAGTACACCGCCTGATCCTCGCGGATCGCGCGCGGTTCTCTCTCATTTATAAAAACACTATTAATTACAAATAAAATTGCAGTTCAAGAAATATCGATTAAAACTGCTTGAGACTAAAAGAGATTGTTCCTAAAATCACAGCTAAGAGAAATATTGTTTAAGGACAGAGTTAGGATATTTGACCTTAAAGAGCACAGCGTTTGTAAAAATTGACCTTCGTTGGGTTGTAACACGGAGCCGAGTGTTACACAATTGCACAATAATTAATTGCATTGTGTGATGGTAAAAATTCTTTTAATCAAGTTTGTGAGCTTGAAGTAATCACATATCGCATTGTATACAACTAGTCGACGAACTTTTCAAACTACTGCTGGTCGCACGCACTGACCTTTCATGATTATTTACAAATGACGAAGGCGAAATAACAAGCGAGGATAAAACTGCAATTTATATATATATATATATATATATATATATATATATATATATATATATATATATATATATATTAGAGTAATATTAGATATAAGACTCTCAGATTTACTAGTCTCGCACTAATTTTACTTGACACAAATCCTTGGCTGCACAATATCTATGCAGTCACAAACATAACGGTTTGCTGATTTTGTCACAAAAAGATATATATGCATTGAATTTGACCAATAATTTATTGCATCTGGTGGTGATAAAAATTCGTTAAATAAAGTTTGGGAGTTTGAATTAAACACCAATCCCATTTTATTTAACCAGACGACGAACAAAGCAAAATACTATCAGTCGCACGAACTGACACGTTTCTACCTTCCATTATCAGTGTCAGGGTACGACGACAAGCAGTCTAGTGAGGATAATACGGCATAACATATGTTTGGGAAACTAAAATAATTATTTGGCTCTTACCTCTAGCAGTCTCGCATAAATTGTTCTTGACAGGAAATGTCGTCTGCACCATATCAATTCAGTCTTGGGCATTAACTGTTGGCAGCTTAAATATATAGGCAATACAATAAAGAATAATTGTTTGCGTGCGTGATAGTCACGGTCCTTTAATTTAACTATGCGATCTTGAAGTAAACATCAATTGCTTTCCATTTAGCTAGTCGTCGAAAATGGGTAACTACCACTAGTCACACGCACTGGCGCGTATCGACATTCCATGAACTTCAACAGAGTTCGACGGAAAACTGACTGGTAAGAATTAGAACGCATTGCAAATATATGGAATGCAAATTTAGACATGTCGATATAATTTACTGATGGGTGCGGCTGGCGGTTGATTTTGCTATTTTGATCACAAATAAAAGAAATAATCAACCAAAGGTTACACAGATTCTACAACAAAATACACTAAACAGTAGATTTATTTGCAGATTCAAGAAAACCAATGTAGTTGTTTTATTTTACCTACATGGAAATTTGTTTTCAATAGAGTATATATATATATATATATATATATATATATATATATATATATATATATATATATATATATATATAATAGAATAGAATAGAATAGAATATCTTTATTTGGATTCAAACCACACATATTCCATCAAATAATATATATATATATATATATATATATTCTTTATAATGTCCATGCCTTTTAATATTGCACAGTATATTTCTAATCGGGAAGAAAAAAACACACTAATAACACAGTGGATAAGGGCCATTTATTTCGTGAATACTAATCATCGCTATGCAATCATACATTTATATACACTCTGGGTTTTTAATTGATTATGCTAGTGGTAACAAATCTGACTCGCTTTTACTTCTGTTTCTTGTTTTGGCTGGTTGGTAACTGTGTATGCGTTTGAGCTTGTGTGAGGGCGTGTTTGCATGCAAAGGTCATTCTCGCAGTATTGCAAAGTTTTGTCTAGGACCTGGTCTTTATTGTTTTGATGGCTTGATAATTAAACATTTGTGCGCATTGTTCGCTGTTACGTGTACGAATGCTATTTATCCCACTCTAGTTGATCGCTTCACCTTGTTGCGCAAATTCGTATTTTGCACATGTTAACATCGCCAGTGTGGATTGCAGGGTTGAACTATCATATTGTTTGGAAACTTCTGTCACCGTATGCGCCTCTGTTACTTCTACTTCAGTTTGTTGCCAATCTGATTGTATGTTTGCTGATTCTAGTCGAAGGCCTGTTTGGTCTTGATTGGATACTAGTAGATTGATGTGGAATGTTGTTATTCTTGGCCAGTCGATTAGAATATCATGTTGATGAAACTTTGAAATATTATGGTCAGGTGCTTCTGCTTTATATTAAGCGCTTCGTTGACAAATAATAATTTGTCTGATTTTGCTTTATGTAGAATTGTGAAATTGTTCGAATGGCATGGGTGTACCGTTGCCAAAAATATGATCGGAAATAGCTGATTTTCCTGAGGGTGCCAAGACTTTGTTAATCAATTTCTGTTGCAAATTTTGCTCGATTCTCTTTATCAATTGCTACTTCGTACGTCCAATATATGTGCTACCGCACATACATGAGAATTTGTAGACTATGAATGATTTGGAGAGAATTGGCAATTGATCTTTGACACCACTTGTACCAAATTTCCAAGAAACTCCATGAAATGGAGCCGGCTTATCCTCTAAAAGGAGTCAGCCGCAGTAAAGTAAAGTAAAGTATCCAACCATATGATTCTCTGTGCACTAAATGTCGTATTAACTTTAACACAGGGAAAAGTCTCCTCCGTGCAATTATTGAGGCTAGTACGTCTCCTCTAAATAGTAAGTCAGGGAAAACCTGCCTGACAGTATCCTCTCTAGTGCGAATCTGCCGTATTCTGATGTTGACATCAATGAAACGCACTGGGTAGTTTTTCATTAGCAAAATTTGTCTGAGGTAGCCCAGTTCTTCCTTAATCTTTTGTTCAGAGCAGATCTTCCTGATTCTGTTTACTAGGTTGTTTACTACGTTTCTTTTGTAGAATTTTGGCACACTGCTGTTGCAGTGAATGTATTGTCCGGTGAACGTGGATTTTCTATATATGGCCAGTGTCGAATCCCCGATTGCTTCTCGAATGTGTTTGATGTCAGAAAAGGGAAAACTGTCGTCCTTCTCTACCTTAAGAGTGAATTTGATGTCTGGATCGGCTCCATTTGCATGTTTGAGGATTTCGGATGGGTCTGCTGCTTCTGAGATAAACAACATGATATCATTTACACACCTTTTCTAGTGTACGCATTGGTCAATTATAAATTTTAGGTTCGTTTTTTCATATGATACAAGTATACATCTGCAACTTCCCATAGCTACAGCATTGATCTGGCGGTAGTATATCCCTTCAAATGTAAATTGAACATTTTTCGTACATGCTAATGTGAGGTCTTTGATGTCATTGGTGTCTAATGGTAAATAAAAAAAACTCATTTTGATGAGGTTACACAAGATCTTCGTTGTCTTATCCAGTGGTGTGTTTGTAGATAAGGATAAGACGTCAAGCGAGACCATTTTATTCTGTAGGATTTTCTTCCCCTTCAGTTCATTTGGTAGGCTGATTTAGTCCTTGATATTGTTTGCGTTTATGATCCTCCGTATAGGTTGAAGTATTTTGCAGAGAAACTTCGTTGATTTATGTTGTGGAGCTTTGATCATTGACATAATAGGCCGCATCAAGGGAGCTCCTTAGACTATCGCGGCTTTATGGGTTTTTCGTTTGCCGTACAATCTTACGGTGTTTGTCCCGGAATCAGCCATCGATGTTAAAACGTGTTTTCCATCTTTTTCTTAATTGCATTAATACATGATTCGATGTTTGTTGAATCATCTTTCTGTTTGATGTCTTGTTTAAATTTAGATTGATCATTTATGATATCGTTCATGGACTTCCTATAAGCGTCGGCTTCAATTATAACAATTCATGATCTTTTGCCGGGTGTGGAATGTCTGATTGTAGTTTTCTGAGTTTGTCTGTGTGCGTTTTATGATCATTTGGCTGCCGTACTTCTTGTATAGTTCTAGTGCGCTAAATATCTCAGCGATCAGTCCTTGTCCATTGGATTCATTTGGGGCGGTGTCTTTCGTTAAGTCATTGTTAAATTTTCCTTTCCAGCCTGAATGTCAGTAATGTCTCGTTCATTTGACTACGCAGAATTTTGCTCCTAAGGAACGTAATACTTTCTGGTGTTTTGACAAGATCACTTTTCAATAATTGTGAAGAAAAGCGTCTGGGTTCGTAGGAAATTTTCATTATGTAGGAAATTTGTCCAGGTCCCTCGTGAGGTCCTTGGTTTCTTTGTCACCTGTACTTTTCGGTGTATTCGCTGTCGTTCAGTCTTGCAATTTGACAACCCAATGATTGAATGATTCTCTCAGCATCTTGCAGTTATGACTGGTTGTCCTTAATACAACTTTGCAATAAGCGACTTATAGGTTTATTCGTCGGTTTTGGTTATATCTCCTGCACTGCTTGAGGAATCGTGTTGGCACAATATCTGATTCTAAACACGATTTGAAGAACTTAATACATTCTAGAAGTGTGGCACACGTACAGTTCGCTGCAATATAATTGTTTAGTACCTTACGGCTAAAATGCTGACCCCGGTCTTTGATAATCTTTATAATATACATTCCTTTTAATATTATACAGTATATTTCTAATTAGAAAGAAAAAAACACATTAATATCAAAGTATATAAAGGCCATTTATTTGGGGAATAATAATCATCGATATACAATCATACATTTATATAAATTCTGGGTTTTCAATTGATTATGCTAGTGGTAGCTAATCTGACTCGCTTTTACTTATGTTGCTTGTTTTGGCTGGTTTGTAAGTGTGCATGCGTTTGTGTGTGTGTGAGAGAGCGTGTTTGCATGTAAAGGTTAGTCTCGCAATATAGCAAAGTGTTGTCTGAGATCTGGTCATGAGAAGTTGCATCACACCCCTCCTCGCAGATGTATACATGTATCATCTGGAAAATAACGAGCCTAAAATGTATAATTGAGCATTGCGCACTCTACAAAAGGTATGTAGATGATATATTGTTGTTCATCGCAGCAGACCCTGTCGAAATCCTCAAACATGCAAATGGAGCCAATCCAGTTATAAAATTCACTATTGAGGTAGAGAAAGAAGACAGTTTTCCCTCCCTTGACATCAAACACACTCGAGAAGAAAATGGGGATTTGACACTGGCCATATATGGAAAATCCACTTCACCGGACAATACATTCAATACAACAGCAGTCTGCCAAAATCCCACAAAAGAAACTTGGTAAACAACTTAGAAAGCGGAATCACGAAGATCTGCTCTGAACACAAAATTGAGTAAGAACTGAGATACCTCAGGAAAATTTTGCTAATGAACAACTACCCAGAGCGTTTCATTGATGTAAACATCAGACCACGCCAGATTCGCACTAGAGAGGATACAGTCAAGGAGGTTTTCCCTGACTTACCATATAGAAGCAACGTACCAGCCTCAATAACTGAATAGAAAAACTAAGGAGAACTTTCCCAATGTTAAAGTTAATATGACATTTAGTAAACAGAGAATAATGAGGTTGGATGCCAAAGATCAATTGCCAATTCTCTCCAAATCATCCATAGTCTACAAATTCTTATGTATATGCGGTAGCAAATATATCGAACGTACCAAGAAGCAAACGATAAACAGAATCCAACATCATTTGTCATATAAATTGATTATCAAAAGCCTGGCACCGTCAGAAAAATCAGCTATTTACGATCATATATTGGCAATGGGGCACCCAGTCAATTCGACAAATTTCACATTTCTACATAAAGCAAAATCAGAAAAATTATTATGATGCCCTTTATGTAAAACAACAAGCACCTGATCATAATGTTCAAACGTTCATCAACATGATATTCCTATCGAATGGCGAGAAATAACAAAATTCAACAACAAGCTACTAGTCTCCAGTCAAGACCAAACAGGCCCTCGATTAGAATCAAAAACATACAATCGGATTGGCAACATACTGAAGTAGAAGTAGCAGAGGCGCATACGGTGACAGAAGTTTCTAAACAATATAAATGTTCAACACTGCAATCCACACTGGCGCTGTTACCATGTGCCAAATACAAGTTCGAGCAACAAGGTAAAACGATCAACTACAGTGGGAAAAATAGCACTCGTACACG
>JAQBSW010013419.1:0-14015 GCA_029291075.1 Eudiplozoon nipponicum | reverse complement strand
TTCAATAAATGTATGATGATTCGACTTAGCCTTCTCACATCACCTTTCGGAAAAAGGTCATGGACTAATCATAAGCACGGATCTCAACATCAGCTACCAGACATATGTAGGAAAGGTATAGCATCACTAAATAGACAGCTACCCTGCAAAACCTCTTACAATAACTAAAAAACCCTACAATAATATATAAATTGCAAGAAATCTTATTTTAATATTTTAGTTGGTTTATTAAATATTGAGGATACAGAGCAATTAGCGAGTAGACTTAAGGAATGTAGTTTAAAAGAAAATTCAGCGGAACTTAAATGTTCCAAATCAGATAATCATACCGCATATAGGGATTATCCGGGCCTGGCATCTCAGAGGCTCTCTTGTGGTAGTGACCAAAGGCACAGTCGATTTCACAGTATAAGCATACAGCTGCAATTTAATATTGTTATGTCGACAAAGCATGCTAGATAAACACTAATTGCGTGCATTTTGTCAGCTCATATTGTAACATGGTTAGTCAGCATCTTTGGGTTACTTTTTATCTAGCATAACTATACGCAGCAATCGAAAATTGGTAATTACAGATTTGCCATTCTTTTCCATACTGGCGACGATGGCACAGAAATATCATCCCAGTAATGTGCATATGTGTACAACTAATGGTGAGTTTTATCGCTGCCCAGCTCACTGGCTGGCGCTGTGATATCAATGAACTCAGAGCGGTCGATGGGATGAATTTCGCAAAGTTTATTATATATATATATATATATATATATATATATATATATATATATATATATATATATATATATATATATATATATATGAATTCAATTAAAGAAGGACTGCCGCGCTTTTTAGCTAATCGAATGATAAATAACTAATAAAATATATTAATTTTCTATTAGTACTTCTTAATTAAGATAACTTTTCTTAATTATTGCGCATCTAGATATATTTATTTTTCTTTTTACTTTTATTCATCAATCTGCTGCTCCATTATCGAGAATTATATAAACACGAACGATGATTAAGGTGTAAATAACCATTTTAATTTAATGCTAAATCTATTTGATGCGCAAACTTTTTAACGTCGATAAATTTGCAAAATTCAAAAGACTACGTGAAAAGGTCATTATGATTTTAGCCATCGAATAATTTGAACACAAATTGGTATAAACACAGAAATAAAAGATCAACTTTTCAGTTTGGAAAGATAAACATTTGATATCTCTATCCTACAAAGTTATTAGGCAGGGCAGCTCCGAAAACATGTTTCCCGTTGTGGTTGTCAAATTTCACTTAACTGATTTAAACTGGCTGTATGTAATTTTAATATTTGCCGTCATGCTACTTACGGTTTGTTTAACCAATTAATTATAAATAGCGTTATATAAGTAATTTACTTGCTCTTCGCTGTAGGGCTTCACGAAGGTAGCTAGAATTCACGAGACTATCTTGCGGCTACCTTGGGCTGCGCTTCAAAGTACATCGACGACAAACCGATGCAAAGTTTATTTGGTTAATTTGAGATTTCCTCTTCGTGCAGCAACATTTCTTCCTTTGTCTAAATTCTTTTGAAATGTCCCAAATATCGACTGTCAAATACCGCATTCTTAAAAAAAATTTGGCTGTGAAATTCACAAAGAGGAAGTCAAATGAGATTTTTCAACAATTAAATACAACACCAAAGCCATAAAATTGGCTTTATGGCTCACTTGGGTAATTTTGTGCATCATCGTTTAATTATTTTTTTCATTTTTATTATTCATTTATCTATCTTTTAGAAAAATATCATTGTTTTTATTTAATTTAATTGCGGTTGTCTTGTAACCTTGGCTCTTTCGCAAACATTTTCACTGCTACTATTATAATAATGAATGATACTCGAATTTTAATGTTGTTGAAATAATGCTTATTTATGCATAATTAATTAAAAATAGTTCACGTGGAATCTAAACTGCTTAAATAATTTCTTGGGAAATATTTCCTCCAGTTTGTAAAAGGTCAGAAGTTAATGCGAATAGGTTGAGGCGATAAGCTCTTGGGTTGAGAAAACTGTGAGCTGCATTCAAGCAAGTTTTTGCCTCATATATGCTTTCACAAACAAATCAATACGTTTCTTAACAACGGCAAAATAGCATTCATTTTCGTTCTACATTGCATGCGCTAAATAATGCTTATGAGTTTGCGGACTTTAATATTTTAATATCAAATGATTTGCAATATCGAAGCCGAAATCTGCCCATCAAAAAATGACGTTAGATTTGGAAATCACGGAAAAACCGGCTGTCACAACACCGTTTGCTCTTTAAGAATACAAATGCCATTTGAATTATGCTGTAGGAGGTTTTAGTGGAGTAGCGGTTTATTTAGTGATGCTGAGATTCCTACATATGCCTGGTAGCTGACGTCGAAAGAAAACGGGTTGTTGTGCCGGGCTTATAATCAGTCTCGTTTTGTTTCCCAGTGTCGTGATGGGAGAATGCTAAGTCGAAGTATCATACGTGTATTATGAACAATGTAACAAAGTAAATTAAAATTCAATGTTAGTCAAAATTGACAGTGCTCTAGACGGCAACACAATAAAATATTATTAACACAAGTTAATTACTAGGCACAAAAACAGAAAGTCATAAATCACGATAAATAAATCCAGACTGACTTGGCAGTATAGTTTAGAGTCACTGATAATTGATGAAGAGCACACAAAATATAAATCCTGGCTTTGACAGCTTAGACACAGTAATTCACTGCATGCTGCCGGCGTGTTACGCGCGGGTGGTGTTGTTTTTAAACAAAATCCGATTAATTACAAATAAAATTGCAGCTCAAGAAATCTCGATTAAAACTGCTTGAAACTAACAGAGATTGTTTCGAAAATCACAGTTACGAGAAAGATTGTCTAAAACCAGATTTAGTATATGTGACCCTGAGGTGAACGGTATATGACGTAATTGAGACTCGTTAGGCTGTAACGCGGAGCCATGCGTTACAATGCAACTCACCAAACGATTTCACGATTTGGGCAGGCGTTTCGGAAAAAATTTCTTGTACATATTCTTATATTGATATCATTATATTCGCTCCTTTCTGTTTAAAAAAACATTTGCGAAATAGTAAAGAAAACATAAGTTCAATTGACAAATTTGGTTTGGTTTTTAATGTGGAAATGTATGTATATACCCAACAACAGGTAAACTTGCTTGGGTGCTCAATCAGACCCTAACTAATAAGTACACTGATGGAAAAATTTGACATCCTTTAAACTCTACTACACTGTAGACTTTTAAAGAATAATACCGCGTTATTGATATTTGTAACTGTTATAGATCATTTATATTAGTGATTGCGCAACCAAACATCGTCAAGTGCTAAAATTGCCAGTCTAATACGAAATTGCATTTGGATTCTGCGGATCAACTTATATTTTGACGAATTAAATCGTTTCCTACAAGAAATGGTACAATAAATTTTATAAATTTGGCGCTCCACTGATACACTCCACAAATGTATCTGAGGTGGCTCTAGGCAATATAGCAGAACACACATTTGTAGCCAAACAATTTTAATATGGATTCACTGACAAAAATAAAACCAACAAAAATGCATTTTTCGGCAAAGGAAGGAGAACAATTAGCTCCGCATGATTCATTTGTAGACTTCCAAAGATGTTAACCTTGTGTGTCCCTTAAAGTATAGTTCGACAACGCAGTGTTACTGCAATCGTTGCAAAAAATTTCTGTTAACTATGTTTAGAGTGTAATCCGACAAATAATAACCCTTAGCGAGTTTAACTTCACCTATATTCGTACAAAGAACAAAAATATAATGTGGCTGCATACTGTTTATCATGTATTAAATGAAGCATAATTGTTCATTATAATGCGAATTAGCAACAATGGTAAAGCATTCAGAGGAAACAAGCATTTGATAAAGGACTCACTTCAGGTAGAAACAGATACTTTGCACGAATGGCTAGTTTAAATTTATGCCATTTGGAAATCATCGCGTATAAATTTGATAAATATTGATTCCGACTGACTGTCGTTGTTCTGTTTTTCACGAATGTCACAACTTGAATCATCATGCTGTAAATATCACTATTGTCAGGCTTAAATAATATTTGTTCTGGTCAGAATGTTATGCGTGATAGTAATGTTTGTGTTGACTCATGTCATTAACTCTAATTATCTAAAATCATTCGCCATAGGCACACTAAGTTTGAACGTTTGAATTTGCACAACAGTTGTTCATATTTTATTAAAGTTAATCACATGGTCCTACCTGAAGTCCGTTGTTTACGTTAATTCTTGACGATTATTGACCGTCACACACGATTTTATCTTATTAACTAGCCCAGATGCAATTATTTTGACTGAAATTTCCATTCCCCATTGGGTGGCAAAATTTGTTGTTCCAAATGTGATGGTGACTGATCATTGTGTGAAATACATGACGCACACAATCCAAAAGAGCCTATGATTCTATGGGTTGCATTTGAGAAAAACACAGGTATTAAACCTAAAATTTAACGGTCTTGTCGAAAGCTTACATCTTAAGTTAATGTCTGCATTATCGTGGTATCATTAATCAATTAGTTGTATAAATCGTCTTTGGCAATAATCTTAAACTTTATGTAGACTTAATGAGTAGCTCAGAAATAACTGATGTTCAAATAATTTATATGGTTGCACAGAAAAATTAGTGATCTAATCCAGCTGCAACTGCCTCTTACCAGGAAACTTATGTCCAAAATAATTGGACGTGTCAACAAGTCTACTCACGAATCGATAATATCCTAAAAACACTTAGGCTAGAATACATAGTGCTATTGACTGCACTTATATTGGTCGGGTAGTTCATGCGGATTTCCTCAGAATTTATTATTAGTGTGCCATAAAGCCGAGACTTAATTATCTCTATCTCCGCAGTCAAGGATTTTGAATTGTTCGTTCAATACTCTTACAAAATTTTCCTATTCGCAGAAGCCATATTATTTCACTTAACCCGAATGCTTCATTTTTAATCAATTATTTATAGGATTTGGCTCGTATAAAGCGTATCCGTTTAGTAAAACAGAAATAAATTGATTTATTATTTTATGCTACTTCTGCAGCTCTACAGTTGCTCTCATTATTGTGCTGAGTGCTTCTTCTTAATACATGCATTCTGTTGAATTCATGTCACACCTAAATAGGACCCTTGGTGCGTTCTTGGTCTCAGAAATGGCTATTGCCTCACACGGTGCTAAATTAAAACAATAATGTGATATATATATATATATATATATATATATATATATATATATAAGGATGAGAGTATGTTTTCTAACTATGTAGAAGTGAAAACATACAATTTATAAACTAGACCAATTTCGTCCTTAATGAGCCCTCCTCAGTGTTAGCTATAATTGTCGACATTTTTCAGGATTTTGTGATATTCCTTGTGTTGAAGGTCGTTAGTGGTAGAACGGTGTATAGAATTTTAGGTTAAATATGTTTCCATTTATATGTTTGTGAATATATCTGCGACTCTAAGGCTGCTTCCATCATTGTGCTGACTGTTTCATAATGCGTGAATTTATGCGAGGACTTTCAGTTGAATTTAGGCTATCTCTATATAGGTCTCTTGATGCGTTCTAGATGTCAAAGGTGGCAATTTCTACATCTTCCCCCTCTCCTAAGGAGTTGGCCTTAGCACCCTACGTAAAAGAACAAGTGCGACCGCTCGCGGTCCATCGGGCATGATTACGACAGCTGTGTTGTGCTATGCGTGCAAGCTTTTCATATGATACGGACCATAATTGAATTCTTGCAGTGCCACAGGCTCTATTTTTGCGACAATATCATAGTTGCTGATCCTTAGGTGAGTGCGTGTAGATTGTCTTGCATAGGCTTGTCCCTGTGTGGCGCCAACAATTTTAGCTAACTGATTTAGGCACTCCTGAATATCCGCCATGTTGCAGCGCTAATGGTATCCTGTGATTACTGGTTAATCTGGAAGTCTTACATGCCCACCATGGACCATCTTTTTTGGAGCGTATCCTGTTGCTGTTGATACTGTAAATTGCATGGCCCGCTCGACGAAATTTAATTTGCTTCTCCAGGATACCGGGCTCCCGTGGCACCAATAATGCAATACCTCTTTCATCGTCCTGTACGATCGCTTAGCCATCGCCTTTGTCTGCGCGTGATAAGTGGATGCACAGGAAAGTTTTATGTCAAGGTCCTTGCAACATTGATTAAATTCTCTCGACTCACACTTTGCACTCTGGTCAGTAACAGGTAATTGTTGTGCACCAAATTGACTGAACCATCGCTCTTCTAAGCACTTTATAATTTTATATATTGTTATTGTCTTTAGTAGAACAACCTTGACACATCGTGTCAACTTATCGACCATCCAAAACAATACAGGCTACCCGGCCACAAGCTACCGGCAGTTGGTCCACCAGGTTAATATGTAGAAACTGGTTTCGTGCAGTAGCATTGAAAGCAATCGGAGTGACCTTTCCCTTTTTTGTGGCTTACAACACTGACATGTATTGCACTGTTGACAATAGCTGCGCATTCCTTTATATATGCTAGGCCAATTCAATGTTGACTGCAATGTTTCAATGAGGTGAAATATTTGTCCTTCGATTCGTACCATTAGGCCGTTTTGCAGACTCCACAATTTGTATGGTGCGGACGCTATTGTGCTGTATTTTAAATGATTGTCTTTATCCTGACATGTGACATTATTTCTCTATTCTTCAAAGACTTTGATTAGTGGCGAATTTCGCACAGCGGAAATTCAGCTGAGCGTATCGTCTGTCTCGTTCTCGATACAAGCTCTATGATGAATTGATTTATCGTATGCCTCGAGCTCTTCAATGGCTCGGTGTACTCGTTTCTTCTCAATACACAGTGATCGCCAATGCATTAGTGCTTTACGATTGGTAAAGACGTCTATATGTCCATTAATGACAAAATACCTAAACATTCGTCTTGCCCATTGTGCAGCCAGTAATTACTTTTCTGTGACGGTATAGCTCTGCTCCGCCTTATTAAGTGTGCGACGTATATATTGCGCCGGATGCCCGTCCGCTTGTAACATTGCTCCTACACCAATATAGCAATTTAAATACTACCTACTGGGAAAGTCAAAATAGTTGCGTCTATTAACTACTTTTACATGGGATCAACGCTTCTTTAGCCTCCTTCGTCCAACGAAACGGCATCTTGGCACTAATTAACTTAGACAAGGAGTGTCGTGTAACCGCCATTTCTGCGAGCTATAGTCTATAAAAATGCATCATGCTAATAAACCGGCGCAATTGTTTTCTAGTAGAAGCCACCGGACTGTCTTTGATAGGCTGTACATTCAAATCTAATGGCTTTCATTCCTCCGCTGAGACTGAGTTACCCAGGAACCGCACTCGACGATATATCTGAACTTTTTCTGTATTAAAATGTAATCGCCATTCTACGGCTTTGGACAAATTCTTTTGCAGCCTAATACGTAAAAGATTTTCATCAATGGCTCATTTACTAACATCCTCGACGTAGGCTACCTCGATAACTTCCATTGGTCGTCGAGCCATATACCAATTTGCCAAATCTCTGTTTAAGATCAAGCACGACAAAAAAATTTGCTGTAGGAGCAAATCACACAGAGCCGGGATAGGATACAGGTCAGGTTTAGTCACCGAGTTTAATTGTCGGAAATCAGCCGTCAGTCAGAGCGAACAATCATTTTTCGTAATTTAAAAAATGGAAGCTCCATCAACAGATGAAGATGACTCAAGTTTGTCGACTTCTAACATCTCTTGTGATACTCGATTCGCTACTGCTAATTTCTTTGGAGAGCACCATATACGTTTTGTGGTTCATAACCTTCAGTTAATTCTAGCCATAGTTTAAAGCGGTCGACCGTCGGCTCTGAACACTCACTGTAATCAAGAAGTTGGAATATAGTGTTGTGTTGGCTTTGAAACTCTTTCCATCATCTGTGCAGATACCTGGTCTCCTCCTGCACCTTAGAGGTGCATATCAACTTAACGGAATTTATGCTTTCCGGCCTCGAGAGACATCGTTTATCTTGACAATCGTCTTAACCCATTTTCTAATGAAATCAAGTCCCAATAAGGGCGTTTGAGTATTCGCTACAACAAAATACTTATGGTAGATATATTTATTTATTAATAATTTCGTGTCCGATTTACGCACAGTCACCATTGTTGCGCTCGATTCCTAATACAAATTTGCTCTTAAGGTTTTTACGTTGTTTAATGGCCAAATCATTGTTAATACCGACACATCAGCTCCAGTATCCAATTTCATTGTTACCGCCTATCCGTTGCAGAGTTCTAAAAATGTAGCTTTAATAAAGAATCCTTACACGTGTCAATGTTTCCCATACTTCTTTTTCTTCGAAGGCCATCTGATTCTGACCATATTTTATGGTGTTCTGCTGTTCTTCTCTCGATCTACAAATATGACCTCCAAAGTATTTATTTTTTAGGCACAATCTCGACTATCCTTATTGATGAGATGGTGGACCCTCTATTCCCATTGAACTATCCGTTATCTAGAAGCACGATTTTGAATTTGTTGGCCTTTGACGATGTATTCGTCGAAGCTGGTGTCTTTATAAATTGACTTATATTTCAAGCCACTGACTGTCACCGTTTGTCCCGGAACTACTGATTATTCCGCGAAATATTCCAGTAAGTTATATCGCTCCTGCCGGATGTTGTAACGTGACCCACGCGTGAAGTCGCAGCTGCCAATTTGTTGATCATCATAGCTGGATTTTAAAGAGCTTGAATTCTTTCTTTCAGACCTCACTACGCGCTCGATATTGCGTCATATCTGATAGGATGTAGCAGCATAAACATGATGGCCTCATGCGATTGAAACCCTGGCACAGACTAAGTTAGCTCAAACAGCCACCGATTGATGCGTGCCATGAAATCAAGGGGCATCTCACACATTAATGGTTTCAGTCAGTACATTTCTGAAAACACCTCCATTCGCCTAGCTCGGAAGTGATCAAACACTCGTCTTTTATATTCTCAATATGTTGTGTCGAGAGGCAATTCTAACTGGACTACAACTGTCCGGTCAACTAATTCCTGAACAGCCACGCGCATAATAGGTGATTCTAAGGAAAATTCCTGCGCTCGAATTGAGGCCTCAGATTTTTCGAAACACAACTATGCTCTTTCTATATCAAAATGTACAAACATTGGCTTAAATTCTGATGACGGTCGGAAAAAATTCGTCGTTTCGTATGCGGTCGCCATTTTTTACTTCACCTATATTGGTTGAGTTGCTTATGCGGATTCTCTCAGAATTTATTGTTAGTGTGTCATTCAGGCGAGAATTATT
Source organism: Eudiplozoon nipponicum (assembly GCA_029291075.1). Lineage (NCBI taxonomy): Eukaryota > Metazoa > Platyhelminthes > Monogenea > Mazocraeidea > Diplozoidae > Eudiplozoon > Eudiplozoon nipponicum. Next base: position 4,647 of record JAQBSW010013419.1, on the reverse strand, counting down.
TATCCCTATTTCCGCAATCATTTGTGTCGTTAATTCTCTTACTATGTTTTCCAATGCGCAGAAGCCATTTTGTTTTACGTAACACAAATGCTTTATTTTTAGTCAATTATTTTGTGATGTTGCCTGTATTAAGCCGATCCATTTAATAAAATAAAAATACAAATATATATTATTTTATTTTCATGCTACACGAGGCTTACTTGGTTATCGAGCGAACTCTAAAATTCATTATCATCGAGAGCTATGTTTGTCAATTGGTTCATATCCACATTCTGGTTCTCAAGTATAAACAATGACAAAGTAGTGACGTAAAGCAAGCGAATGCTCATTTTCATTTTCTACACACATTCAAAGGATAAGCTAGAACGACAGGAACAAAGACATATGAAGGAATTCAGTAGAAAGAACATTCAATAAAAGAAAATTTTTCAGGTCATCAAGTCCTTTTTTATAGAAATCCAGACTACCTTTACTTTACTGTATCACGCTGTAACTATGGCCCTTTTATAAACAACTTTACTTTTAAATTTTTAAGAATGAATTAACACTATTTGTATCATCGTTGTAAAGATACAGTTCATGAATAATTAATTAATAATTGTTCGTGTGATCTTTATACTGATTAAGAAATTGTATCAGAATAATATTTTCTTGATTAAAATTAGGTCAGAATACCACACGAGAATTTTGTATAACGATGACTTTTTACAGTAAAAGTTGCAAACGGCAGTCAGATACGTTTAAGCTGTATAGATACATTCATAAGCAAGGCAAATTCTCTCTAAACAGTGACAGAATTTTTTTAAACATCAATTAATATTGCCTGTTTTTAATGAGTCTTCTGAGTGATATGGATCCTGCGTTTTATTACCAAATACGGAAATAAAGAAAAAGTCACATGGTTTTGAATCTTATTTGGTTCTCTTTCGGTTATTTGAGGCACTTGTATAAAAAGTTATTTTCATTGCCTTGTAAGATCTGGTTTAACTTTGTATGTTATTGCATTTCTATCATAAAAACAACATTACTTTAATACACATTCTTACTGTCCTGTTTTCAGTTTCAATTTGCGTAAGCGGACAATATACTTAATCCTGTCGCACGTGATTTAACTAACTTTTTTTCTCAAAATCTCATAGTATGAGCCTAGTCTTTCTTAACTTATATACTGGCCTATCCTTCCAGATCTATCTGGCATTTTTAATAATCCAATCATTATTTTCAAACTATACGACGACTAAGTTTGCATCATACATTTATTTAACAGAAAATAACTGCTCTCATCCGCAAAGCGGAATATGAACAACTATTACAGGTCAGCAGTTTTTGCAGAAATTATGAGCAGTCTTGTAATGGTCAACACCTTCTAGACCATCCCAAATGGCTCCATCATCCTATAGCAGGACTATCTCCATATTCTGATTTCCATACAGTAGGATCCTTCACTTCAACCTTGGTATGACTAACCAAGTTGCCCCGAAGATATCAATACAAAAAAATAAACGTTTTACTATAAGGAATTAGAGACAAAAATGTGACCATAAATCGTCGTCTTCTATAATCTTATTATGCTATTAAAAAAGCAATGAACTATAAACGAGGCATTTAAACAAAAGCACAAATGGATAATTTTGGCATGTAAGACAAAATTTCTTATAATACGATATAACAACTAATCCCTATGTAATTTTCTTACCACACTATTCTTGCCAGTTTATTAAAGAATTAGTTGTTCTAAAAATATACATAAGTTTAGTTGTTTAACAGGAAATATAACTGAATAATTTACAACGGTAATGACCACCTGGGTGATGAAAAATCCATAAACAGAAATATCATAAACAATAATACATATATTGTCCAAAGTTGAAACAAAAACACTAACTCAACATATAACTTCGATGAGGATGATGATGATTTTGATGACGAAGATGATGATGATAACGAAGTCGATAATGAATAACAGGAAATAAATCCACTATTTATTTTCACTAATAGACGCAGGTTTAGCAATATAGTCAATCCTTAAATCATATCTGTAGGGAAGGCTGATACATCATCGTGTTCGTCTATAACTAAACCACGGCTCACCAGCGATGCATCAACTTGGTGATCCATCCTTGATAGTGGCAAAACATGAAGCACGAATGACCAATGAAATGCTGTACTCGATATAAAAACCTGACCCATTAATTACTTACATATGTCAGTATAAACTAAGAATTGTATAGTTTAGGAAAGGCAATTCATCCAGTAGACTGGTTTCGTCCTTATTTGGAACTCATAATGTACTGGCCAGACTTTGCCGCGGACAGGACTCGTACCTGGGCACGTCTGCTTCGGAATCTGATGCTCTAAATACTGAGACACCCTGCCGCTTACAACACATAATTTTCAGTCATATACTAACTGATGAAACTCGGTTATTTTCCCCCCATTTAGGTGTAGCTCATATGACATCCATTTAGACCCAAAATTCCAACCAACAATCCCCAATCTGTGATTACTGAATAGAAACAACTCTAGATGGGAGAAGTGATAATGAAATGAACATTTATATATTTGAACGAATATTGGTTATTATTAGCGCACGTCTATCAGCTTTAACGGCGCACAAGCAGTATAAATACCACACACCTTGATTGCGATACTTGTCTCTAATAAATATAGACTCATCTCGCCAATTCTAGTCGGACGAATTTTTAGATACATTCGTCGCGTATAATATTAAATACCGCAAGGTTTGTTCAGCTGTTCATCTCAACGAGGATTAATTGTCAATCTTTATTGTACGGTAAGTTGCTTCAATGCCCAGTATATAAATAACAATACAGATCAATACGTTATTGCCGTTCGACTCTACTCAAAGAAATGACATCACATTGATTCAAGGCGGACGGATTATTATAGTTACCCGCCGCACACACAATTATCAATACAAATCAACATGGTTGAGCGTTATCTATCCAGACAAAGCGAAATCAAATAAAAACATACTAGAACGACAAATCTAATAAAAACTTTGTACGATGTCAAAGCAGCGTCATCAAAGATCGCAACTGAGCCTACATGGTAATGGCGTCCCCGGCGGGATGAGATGCTATTTATTGATCAATGCTTATTTAGCCACCACAGTTAGGGCTTGTAATTTAAATCAAGTTATTTTTAAATTCAGACCAGTGTTTTGTACATTTTAAACCATCATTTTATTCATTTTACTTAATCTGTTATATTTTTTTAAAGTCATGATTAAGTTGTTACCATTAAATCTGTCATTATTTTATTTTTGTATTCCACGATACACGCAAGAGCAGTAATCTTTTCAATTGGTATAAACCAAACTCACATTCTTATTATTGCACAGCTCACGTGGGTTGATCAATTGTTCTATCAAGCTAATTTTAAACAGTTATGGCCTCATATTACAGCAGCAGTAGAGATGGTGTTCGCTCTAATAAAATTAATGGCATTGTTCTCTGGCTGACACTTGCAATTTTACCGTTTCATTTTTAATTTACTTAGATCGTCAATTAGTTATTTATCTGTATTTCAAATTCCGTCCATCAGTATGCATATTACGTCCAGACCTCATTCTATTATCTTTTTACTGCAATTTTTATAAAGGGAAAACCGATGAAACATATTCGCAATTTATAACACATCGTTTACACTTGCAGCAGTATTTACTATTCAAATATTTTTCGGGATTTCGATTAGCTGGCTATTTCAATTTAACCAATAGGAAGCGAGAAGTCATTTAATTAACTCAGCTATCTTTAATTAGATGTTGGAATGTAATTTAAGCGTTTTCGTAAACGAATAATAGAAGCTGCATGATGTTTAAAGATATTGCCACGATCAATGCCACGCTAACTATGTGTATATTTGTTGTAGGTGAACAAAGAAGCGCAGAATCATTTGTGTTCGGGATGCCTGTATGTATTTCAGCAACCTCTCAGAAGTAAGGGTCATATTTTGTGCCATAAAAATACAATTGGTCGCATGACACTTATTTGACGTGACCGTTATAAGACAAACTTATGATTCAATCGTCCATTTACCTTGGTTGTTTCGTTATAGAACCGGTGTCTCGTTATCTGTTAATATGGTTTGTCTTTTGAGTTATGTGTAGTTGCATGGCGTCACTGAGTCAACTTAGAGGCTGCTGTAAATGTTCAATTATTAACAAATAAAACGAACAGACATAATTTCGATTTATAAGTATTCTGACACACTTGCAACATCTAAGAGAATTAGTTTGGATTATTAAAAATACGTATTTTTATTGATATTGACAAGCTGCGTTAGCCACCAGATCCGGTTCGAGTTAGTTTTTCAAATAACTAAATATTTCGGCTATTTCAAATTTAATGGAATAACGTGTTCTTAATTTTAAAAATATTAACATAATATATATAAAGTAGTAATTATAAACTATTTTTGGCCTCGTGTTAAAACGAGATTATAATACAATGTTAATATCAAGTTTTCATTTGAGGAATAAATATATTGCTATCCGAGATGGATGTCAAACATTTAGTGCTGCAATTTTCAGCAGATGTATCCTAAAGAATGCGGCCAAGGTTTCTATTCAATGTAATCTAGCTCTGATTTGAAGATGTATAATTAATTATTACAACATTTTTT
>JAQBSW010013418.1:0-14016 GCA_029291075.1 Eudiplozoon nipponicum | reverse complement strand
AGTATATATTGATGACATAATAATTTTTAGTAGTTCCCGAGACGAACATCGTACGCATTTGGAAACGGTTTTGACCAGGCTGGAACAATATGGATTAGTGGTCAAATCTAATAAGAGTAATATTAGTTGCTCTTCAGTTAAATACCTTGGTCATATACTTTCCAAAGACGGAATTAAGCCTTTGGAAGATAAGGTCCAAGCCATTAAGGACGTAACTGAACCCAGAACAGTACGCCAGTTGCGAAGGTTCTTGGGCATGATCAGCTATTATCGTCGATTCATTCCAGGTCTAGCCGGAATTCTTGGATCGTTAACAAGACATCTCACTCTTGAAAAGAGCACGATCAAGAAGTCTTGGCCTATCATCTTGAGTCAAGAAGACCGAAAAAATTTCCAAAAGGCCAAGGATATGTTAAGTGACGTAACCACATTAGCACCTGTAGATTGGGAAAAACCTTTCGAACTAATCACTGATGCATCAGATGTTGCATTAGGAGCAGTGCTACAGCAAAGAGATCGGGACGTAGTAAAACCGATTGGGTTTTATAGCCGTAAGCTTACTGATCGAGAAAAACGTTATGATACGTTTGGCAAAGAGCTTCTAGCCGTGTATGCCTCAGTGTTACACTTCGAGCATTACTTAGATGGTCACAAATTTAAGTTATTGACCGATCATAAGCCATTGATCAGCATACTTGGTAAGACAGCTAGGCTTAATTACTCTCGTAGAGTAAATTCCCAAATAACACGGTTAGCAGAGTTTGATTTCACTGTATCTCATATTGCTGGTAAAGAGAATGTGGTTGCAGATGCACTAAGCCGACCGAATGAAGCTGATGTCGATACGATATTTCAAGGTCCTTTGAAAAGTTTAGAAGAATCAATGCACGATTTCGTTAGTCAAATCGAAGAAGCGCAAGGACTGGATCCTTTTACATTGGTATTATCCAAAAGACCAGGATATGTGCGTAAGCTCATAAATGGCAAGTGGTTGTTATGCGAAACATCTAGAAATCAACCACGACCATATGTGCCATTGGAGTTACGGGCAAAGATTATCCAAGTGTTGCATAACATGGGTCATCCATCCATTAAAGCCACCATACGATTAATCAACAACAGATACGTATGGCCACATATGTCTAAAGATATACGGGTATGGGTAAGAGCCTGTACCAAGTGTCAAACATGTAAGGTGTGGAGACATACCAGAACCGAGATAAAGAACATTGGAATACCAATTGGACGGTTCAGACATGTACACATAGACATTTTCAAGATGCCTGAAATAAATGGAAACAAATACTTACTGACTATGGTAGATAGATTTAGTCGTCAATTTGAAGTGGCGATTTTAAAAGACATGACAGCACAAGAAGTTTTGTTCGCGTTTCTACATAATTGGATATCGCGTTATGGTGTTCCGGAAAAGGTCACTAGTGATCGCGGTAGTCAATTTATGTCAGAGCTTTTCGTAAGATCTCTCAACGTCATGGGAATCACTATAATTCATACTAGCGCGTATAACCCACGAGCAAATGGGATGGTAGAAAGGCTACATTGTGAACTGAAAGCTGAATTAAGGTGTACAAGTGGAACAAGCTGGATACACGATCTTCCTATAGTACTACTCGCCATGCGCAACAGATATAGGGCACAATTAGGACTTCCATTGCAGAATTAGTTTATGGAGAACCATTAAGGTTGCCTGGAGATCTTCTAATTGAAACTCCAAGTAGACTTGATTGGGCTTCTAGTTATGTAGATTGGTTTGTAGGAGCACTTAGAGACAAGATGTGTTGTTTGGCCCCAACCAAAACTAGAAAACCTAAAACTAAATGCTATGTGTCCTCTGATTTAAAATCGGCATCGCATGTTTATATTACTAATGAGAATAGGAAGAATTGCCTAACACCATTTTACAAAGGACCATACAAGGTCAAGAGGATGACTGATAAGAATGTCATCATAGAAATAAATGGCATTGAGGATTGTGTTACGTTGGATCGCTGTATTCCCCAGTTTATCTGGATTGACGGTGTGACCGAATTAAAAGATGCGTTGAATGACCGTTCCATGGGCGAATCTGAGGTGTGCAATCCCATCTTGCAGACACATAATGAAATGCAGCAATTGGAAAAACCGTTGTCTAACATATCAAAATCTTATTCTACTGAATCACAGCTTGAAAATTATTTGTCAACGCCAGATGATATTGAAGAACCAGCGAATGTTATATCGGGCGAGATGACGACGTCAGGGGCGCCAGTATGCACAAAACGATCTAGAAGAATACTACGTCAGCCGAAGAACGATGATTATATCTACTATTAGTCGTTCCTCTCTTTTTCTTGAGAAGGTGGTGTGTGCAGAGGATGCTGAATCCTCCGCCTTATATAAAATGACCTTGAATGATAAATTTAAACCACCATAGCTGATTGTAACAACTTTATTTAAAAAGAATTTTTTCTTTTATTTTCCAGAACATTCTTTGTTTAAAGACTTGATTTTTTAAATTGTGCGCTATTTTCAGTTTTTGAGTATCGTGCTTCCGAGCTGGTTGTAGATTTTCGTTTGCTGCATTTTTAACATTTCTCTCCATAATAATCGATTACAACATTGCACAATAAACATCTTTCGACACTTGCCTTGTGTTCTGATATAATAAAACACTGAGGAGGAGTCTTGGAACAGGTAATTTATTTATTATTGTGGGTCACGTACACATCAAAGCAGATTATTGCTGAAGATATAGCTTTCCAACTTTCACCTTCAAAACGCCACAAGTAAGTGTCAATTTAAGTATCATAATTCTTGATCATGAATGCCGATATTAAATTAGAAGATGTATTTCATTTAGGGCAGGACCTAATGGACTTAAATCTTATTGACACAGATAACAATGTAGGCAAAACAGACTCTACTGTGAATGTTAGGACTTCTAGTGAACTGGCATCTATGGGGCTTAAAAATACCAAAAGGTTTAGAACAAGCACAGGTCATTTTATATACGGCGGAGGATTCAACATCCTCCACACAATCAATCATAACCTTGCTCAACAGAAGCCAGTGAACCCTGCACGAGACGCAAGCTTCAATATAGTCGACTTCATCCTAGTCATTATTACCCTACAGAAATTTAATATCCACTACAAAGGAGTTGAGGAAGAGAAGTCCTTTCGTCAAATTCATGTTAGTTCAATCTGGTGAAAAAGGAGATTACATTTGACTAGAAAGGATCATTTGGAGTTCAGTCCAAGAAGTGTTCGAGCATCAATGCGTGGTAGGCTGGTTTCGGACAGATGAATTTGAGAGTGAGATCAAATGTGGTGGCGGACCGGAAGCAGATGTCGACCGACGGAGTTGTTTGCCACACTAGTTTCGGAGGGTGAAGTCCCTTCTAGCTGTCTTCTAATTTCCCACTTTTCCTGAGTTTAAATTCCGCGCGGCTCCTAGTTGTATTATTATTATTGTATTTGTGGAAGTTGGGCATTTAGCATTATTGGACACAATTAACTTATAATAAAATAATAATAATTATTAATAATGTGTATTTTCAAGCATCTTCCAAATATTTCCCATAACAGACTATTTTGCCAGCTATAGTCAATGGTTCAATGAAATAAATATTTTTATTTTAACTGAAATATAATGACACTTACCAACAAATTCAATTGTGTAACATTTTGGTGGTTTAAGCAACCGGTTTATCCACGCTAACTTAATAACGTCTGTGTAAACTTTAAGACCACTAATCATTAATGAGTAAGGATAAATACATCCTATTGGATAACATTGTCGAAGAGAATTACATAAGTTCAAATTTAAATAATGAGAAAGATTAGCCGACTGAAGTGCACGATATAATTCTAGAAAACTTTGTACATTCATTGAAACAGTATTTTTCATAACGATCACAAGCACATTATCATAGAGTTGCAATAATTGGTTTTGCATATTTTTAAATGCATATGAAAACACTAAAGAAGTATAAAATGAAAAAAATTTCAAAATAATTTCAAATTTACTAATTCAAACAAAAATTTGTTTGTAATTCGACTTATTTAGGAGAGTTCTAAATTGGCATGCTACAAATATGTATTTGCGCATCACATGCTCAGCATAAATGGTTGCACATATTCACCTTAAAGAAAACCGTGTTCGTTATCCAGAGTTAAGCTCTGTTAATATAAGATGTAAACGCCACAGCTTCAAGTAAATGCCGTACGACGTTACAAACTCGGTGAAGATGCCATAAATAAAGAGTTATGTACTGTTAGGGGGGCCTTTAACAGGGCCGGTCATTAGTTCTCCGGCAAAATGCCGAGAAGTTCCGTAAATGTGAAGACGTCCAAGAGTCTTGGGTTGACTTTCGTTATGGCTCATTCTGTTGTTGCGTTGTAATCTGTATGTGGAAACTTGGTTGCAGTTCTGCATTAATTGGCTCGTCTCTCTAGTTGTACAGCAACAAGATTGGCGTCACTGATGTTGCCAATTGTTGGTGAAGACAATCCAATAATCAGTGTAGGTGATGACAGCCGACAGCACGCACACGTAACGCACAGCAGAATGCAAACGCAAAAACTGAACTGCATGGTAAATTTGCCGTGCTTAAATAGCCATGTCATAGAAATATATGTCTACTTGCACACTTTTGGTTAACGGCAAGTTTCGCTTTTTTCTCATTGGTGCAGCGTAAATCGAATTGAATTTAATGTACGCAATATGTCGGCAATTTATTTGTGTCATTAAATCACTTTCCTCTCTGAAAAAAAGAGAAAATCCTCTCTGCGAGGCTAGATAAGAAATTCATGACAGAGTTCGAACCAATTTAGGCAAAAAAATAATGTGCCATAAATGCTGGACTTAAGTATGCTTGTTGGTTGTTTCAACAATTATATCATACCTGGTAACCACTAGGAATTGCTACACAAATTGTTAGCGCTAGTGTCAGGTCATACTGCGTGAGGCGAAATAGAGCAGTATAAGATTTAGGAGCTGCAGCGTGAAGATTTCGAGGTAAATTGCCTCTGAAGTTACCATGTTTAAGTTAAAACCTAGGCAGACTTGATCGTCGTCAGTGCGAATGTATACGACCAAAGGAGCTAGAGTGTGTGCTTGACGTTGAGGTCATGATATTTGTAGAGCGGTCTTTGTGCAATTGATCAAATTCAGATATGCATTGAAAGTGGCCTGTACCATGATATGAAGCTGATAACTACTTAGAGTTGCTACACGAAAGCGTTAGCTCCAAGTAGCTGGTTATTCCAAAATAGGCAGTGTGATGTCATGTGTGAGAAATACAATATAATGTAAACATACATACATTAAAATCAAAGGTAACTCCATAAAAATATGTACACGAACATTGCCTCAGAGATGGCATAATACCAAAGAACTGTTCCAAAATGCTACACAATTGTTAGCTAAGAACAGCTAGTTATGCCACGTGAGATAAAGGCGAAAATTAATGTAAGGTTAAAAATTTTTTGATACGTAGAATAACGAAACGTTAATGTTAAAAAAAATATCACTTTCACATTATACAAAGAAGGCTATTGAGATTGTGGCCAGACGGACCCTGAGACATGTGTAGAAGGTTGAACGCTCTCAGGATCAGGCCGTTCGATAAACGGTTTCAACCTGTCTATGTTTACTGATGTCTGTGTAGCGCCTTGCATAATAATGAACCTTTTGGGTTGTCTGAGAAAAATCGGGTAAGGACCGCGATACTTTGGTTGTAGTGGTGCAACAGCATTATTGTTGCGAACGAGTACTCTCTTGCAGCTGTGGAGCTGTGGGTGAACGAAGACTGGACGAGGCGTGTGTCTCGGCTGCTGTTCAGACATGTTACCGAAATGAAGTCGAAGGCGGGTAGCTTCGTCTTGTGGGTCATCCTGTGCGGGTAGTAGACATGGGAGCTGACTAGGCAGGCGTAGATCCGTGTCATACAAGAGTTGTGACGCAGACGTTTTAATGGATTCACGAGTACGGGAACGCATGGCAAGCAGAACTAAAGGTAGTGCATCGACCCAGTTACCATTAATGGACGAGGATGCTAAAGCAGCTTTGAGTTCCCTATGCATTCTCTCTACCATACCGTTAGCTTGGGGATGGTAGGCAGTCGTCTGGCGTAAGGTGCATCCCATGTACCGCAAGGTGGTTTTGAAACGATCCGATGAGAAGCAAGTGCCTCCGTCAGTGATGACCCCATTGGGAACACCACAATTGGATATCCATGCAGAGATAAAATCGTTAGTTACTTCGTCTGCAGAAATGGTGCCAAGAGGTAATGCCGCAGGCCATCGTGTAAATCTATCAAACATAGTTAGAAGGTTGCTGAAACCTTGAACCTTTGTCCGATTAGCTATGTCGATGTGGACGATTGCTAGGTGAGAAGTAATTCGAAAATGTTGCAACTTATGACAAGTGTGCCGTGTGATCTTGATTTTCTGGCAAATGGCATACTCAGAGACACATCGTTTAGCGTTCTGCTTAAGTCTGTGACCCCAGAAACGATCTTTGAGAAGTTGGACAGTCGCTTGGCTTCCTGGGTGAGAAATTGAGTGAATTGAGTAGAAACCTTTTCTCTGAAGGCTGGTCGGCTGAACTAGCTTGTTGGGCTGCGTACCCGTGAAGTAAACAATAAGTAATCATTCCCAGAGACGGCATACGAACTTGGTTGGGTGAAGGCCTACTGATCTTCGAATGTGAATGCCACCGCGCTGTTCCGTTTGCAGGAGAGATGGCGTTAGTGCAGGTTCACTGAGTGTCACGAAGTTGACAGTGAATGGCGACGGCGAAGGTGGTTGTAACGAGACCTCCGGCCAGGAAAGGGCATCTGCGATAAAGTTTTTTTCGCCCTTGATGTAAAAGATGTCAAATTGCCACTCGCTTCAACGCGAAAGCTATCTTTCCACTCTGGCAGGGTACATGGCGATAGTTTAAGTTGCGTTTCAAAGTGCGCTAACAAATGGTGAATGATATGGGAAAACAACAAATCTGCTACTGCCAATGATGCTGATAAAATGGCGCACTGCGTCATGAGCGAGGAGTTCTCGACCGAAAGTGTCGTATCTCATTTCTACTGGTTGGAGAGTACGCAAGTAGAAACTGATAGGCTTCCGAACTCCGTCGATCTCTTGTTCAAAGTGGCTCCAATAGCAAATTCAGAAGCATCTGTCGTGAGTAGAAATGGTCGTTGAAAATTTGGATGCGTTATTATTGTGGCATTTGCCAAAGAGTTTATGGCGAATCGAAGTAATTCCTCGTCTTCGGATGATCATGCAATGATGGAATTCTTGCTAAGTCCTTTTCGATTCCGCAGGTGCCTGCACAAAAGATAATGTTTTCTTGAAAGACAAGGAAAGAACTAGCGATAGTAGTTTAGTAGTCCCAGAATTTTCTGCAACTCGCTAACAATCATCGGTGACATGGTATTCTTGATTGAATTCGCCTTTGACGGCAAAGGTTGAATACATTGTGGCGTGATACAATGTCCTAAGAAATCCACGGATATAGTTGCAATCTGCGTTTTGTCACAATTGATCTTGAGTCCGTGGTTAGATTAGCGTGAGAGAACATTTTGTAGATGCTTGGCAGGAGATTCTAAGTCTGGACTGAACACCATAATGGCATCGAGATATGACATACAATAAGCAGAGTCGTCGCAAAGTATGTTGTCCATGAATCTTTGAAAAGTCTGTGTAGCACACTTAAGTCCAAAAGGCATGTAAAGATATTCTAAAGGCCAAATGGAGTGATGACTGCAATCTTTTCAATACTCTCTGGTGCTACCGGGATGTGATGGTAGGCTTATCTGAGGTCAATCACTGAGAAGAAATTGCTGCCGTTAAGATTTTCAAGTAAGGTGTTAATATTTGGAATAGGATATGCATCAGATTTTGTCACTGAATTTAGCTTACACTAATCTCCGCAGGCTCTGTACGATCCGTTTGATTTGGAGACTAAGTGCAGTGGTGACGCCCATGAACTTCTCGGTAGTCTGATGTTTCCCTCTTCCAAAATCCTTGAGAATACCTCTTGGGCAGCTTTCAGTTTAGCAGAGGCTAGTGTTCGCTTCTTGAGTGCAATAGGTTGTCCTTCTCTGACGATATGGTGCATCGTGTTGGGGACTCGTAGCTCTTACTTGTTAAGATCGAAAAGCGACTTGTATTTTTGAAGAGCTGCTGAAATCTCTGCTTAATGATGCACTGGGTTTGGCTGAATAACCTGTAACTCCAAACGCTCGGAGGCAAGTGTTCAAAAGTTTTGCTCAAGACCGGTGGAGGGGTCGATGATATTTTGATTGGCAAGATCAACAACGAGCCGAAATTTCAGAAGGAAATCAAGGCCTATTATATTATGTGAGACCTTGGCAATGTTGAAGTTGTGAGAAAATTCACGTCTTAGACCTATGTTGAGTAAGTGGTACCGGCAACCATAAGTTGGTAAGGGCTCGCCTGTAGCTGTTGCGAGAAGAACTCTTAGCGACATCTCGGCCATTGAATCACTCTTGAGAACTGAGACTGTTGCTCCTATGTCTAAGATGAATTCTTCGCCGGTTTTGAAATCAAGAAGGTGCAGAAGCTCGTTGGGCTGTTTGGCCGGGTCATGCAACCAAGTATGCTGGTGAGTCTTCCCTGTGGCGCCGTTGTTGCGCCAGACGTTTCCCGATAATGATGCACCCTTGCGCCTGTGGTCTGTTGTCCTTTCCGTCAACTGTGGAAATTGACACTCATTCGGAAATTCTTCGGAACGACCAAGACAGACTTGGCATGAATAAAAAAACTTCTGGAGGTTATAAAACCAGTTCTTTAGGGCATATCTGTTAAAGGATTGCGGGGTTCTCGATCGCCGCCTACCGTTATAATTATATTTAGGAACGAATTTGTGTCCAGCATTCACTTGATTTAGCTCGAATTTCGTTATGGCCAATCCTTCTAGAACTTTAGCCATATTCGCCACTGTCCTGTCTAAAGAGAAGAGCCTATCATCTTACGGGGGTGAACAAAAGGTTGACGGATTCACTTTGGTTCCAATACCCTATATTCTAACTCACATCTCTCAGATAAGTCATCTATAGAGAGAGTGTTGGGAAGCTGTCTGACAAAGAGTTTTAATGTTTGTGGAAGATTGTTAATAAAAACAACTTTAGCCTCATGGTCAGAAATGTTGGTTTTATACCAACGTTTCCGTAATTCCCTCAGTATTTCGATGGGGCCAAGATTTGGCATGTCTAACTGCGCATATTTGTTTATTATCTGCTCAGTTTCCGTGGGTCCAAGCAAGGATTCTACTTCGTTTTGTAGGCCCAAAATGGGACTACGTAGCTTCCTAATGGCCTTCAGCTTCGGATAAATCCGTCGCTGCAATTCTGAAGGTAGTTTAGCGAAAACCTTTGACAGTATTTGATGACTGCCGCAATCTGGAAACGTGGAGAAAGCGGAGTCTATGTGCATAAAGTATAACTTAACATCTCCATTCCAAACAGAAACATCAATATATAAAATTCAATCTGATATTCTAACAATCTTTTGGGATCTTAAAAGCATAAATCTATAAGCAAGATGAAAATGTATAAATATACTTTAACGAAACGTTTACCCACTAACAGCTTCCGCAGTTGAATGAACGCAGGTCACAGATGAATTAGTTCCTTCACAAAACACGTCACAGTAACAGCTTCCAAAAAATTGAAATCTTCCGCAATTGAGTCTGTCGAGTACGTACGGTGCAGTTTTGTACGTAGGAAAATTGAATGGAGCATATACCCAAGAAGAAAATTTCGCAGACGTCCACGACTTTAGAGAGAACACATGTACCCAACAAATTTCCCAGAAGACCACGACCTTAGAGAGAATATCTATACCCAACAAAATTGCCAGAAGACCACGACTTTAAGAGAACATATATACCAAAAAAAATCCCAGAAGACCACGACCAGAATAAAGAAGACGTATACGCAAAGTTAATCTAGTTTTATCCCAAATAAATGAAAAAGGAAGTCAATTTTATTTATACCACAAAAAGTACAGTACTCAGTAACCTGGCGCGGTCGCCAATTTGTAAACACCCCAGCTTCAAGTAAATGCCGTACGACGTTAAAAACTCGGTTAAAGTGCCATAAATAAAGATTTATGTACAGTTAGGGGGGCCTTTAACAGGGCCGGTCGTGCGTTCTCCGGCAAAATGCCGAGAACTTCCGTAAGTTTGAAGACGTCCTAGAGTCTTGGGTTGACTTGAGCTGTGGTTCCTTCTGTTGTTGCAATTTAATCTCGATGTGGAAACTTAGTTGAAGATCTGCATTAATTGGCTCGTCTCTCTAGTTGAACAACAACAAGATAGGCGTCACTGATGTTGCCAATTGTTGGTGAAGACAATCCAATAATCAGCGTAGGTGATGACGGCCGACAGCACGCACACGTAACGCACAGCAGAATGTAAACGCGGCAATTGAACTGCATGGTAAATTTGCCGTGCTTAAATAGCCATGTCATAGAAATATATGTCTACTTGCACACTATTGGTTAACGGCAAGTTTCGCTGTTTTCTCATTGGTGCAGCGTAAATCGGATTGAATTTAATTTACGCAATAGGTCGGCAATTTATTTGTGTCGTTACAAAGAATAAGAATACTAACACTTCTGTTTCTAAATCTTGTAAAACACATGTTCAACATATTATTCGAGGTTAAAAACTTATTTATGCTATGTCTGAGCGAGTGTTGTTTTATACTGTAACACGTGGCTCAGCGTTACAACCCAACGAAGGTCAATTTTAACAAATATAGTTCTCATTGCCGTTATTAATTATAACACGTGTTTTCCTTAACACGTTTATAATCTCGTTAGTTTCAAGCAGTTTTAATTGATTTATTAGACATACAAATTTAATTTAGCATTAACCAGGTTTGTTTTAGAAATATAAATACCACTTTGTACCTGAGTAACATGCTGTGGATCTTTAAACCTAATGTTCAAACAATGGATTTATTGACTTTTGTGCATTAACCACATTCTACACAACTACTAACAGTTCAGTCATGATTATAATCATCCAAACTTCAGGTGTTTCTCAATCTATTGTCCTACATTCCATAGTTCAATGTACTATTATAATTCAAACATTCAAAACCTAGCAAACAGTAATTATTTGTGATGTTTTTTAAGACTGTTTTTTCACGCTTTTCATCTATCAATTATCAGTAACAATATTTACTGTATTTCATTTCTTACATTACCAGTGACTTTAAAATAAATTGTTAATCAGTCTGGATTTATATCATCGTACTTTTTCAATCATTTACATGAATTCCTCATGATTCAGTTGATTGTGTTTATGATAATTACTTGTGTATACAACATTTCATTGTGTTGACAATATATCATTTTTTGCCGTCAAGTGCGCGGTTCATTTTGTTTAACTGTGAATAGATTCATGCTTTGCAACATAACCTTCAACAAACGTCTGAAAACGGATGAGTCTTCTTACTTCACCCTTCGGAAAAATGTCAGGGACTGATCATGGTACGGGTGGTGATATCAGCCACCATGAAAATGTAGAAAACCAGTACGAAATAGACAACTACCCCGCAAAACCTATTACTATAAATACAAATCTTATTACAATACTACACGTTGTGTGAACATAAGAAATTTTGAGGGAACATATAAAATAGAGTAGAATGGAATAGAATAAAATAGAATGAATAGAATAGAATAGAATAGAATAGAATAGAATAGAATAGAATAGAATAGAATAGAATAGAATAGAATAGAATAGAATAGAATAGAATAGAATAGAATAGAATAGAATAGAATAGAATAGAATAGAATAGAATAGAATAGAATAGAATAGAATAGAATAGAATAGAATAGAATAGAATAGAATAGAATAGAATAGAATAGAATAGAATAGAATAGAATAGAATAGAATAGAATAGAATAGAATAGAATAGAATAGAATAGAATAGAATAGAATAGAATAGAATAGAATAGAATAGAATAGAATAGAATAGAATAGAATAGAATAGAATAGAATAGAATAGAATAGAATAGAATAGAATAGAATAGAATAGAATAGAATAGAATAGAATAGAATAGAATAGAATAGAATAGAATAGAATAGAGATAGAATAGAATAGAATAGAATAGAATAGAATAGAATAGAATAGAATAGAATAGAATAGAATAGAATAGAATAGAATAGAATAGAATAGAATAGAATAGAATAGAATAGAATAGAATAGAATAGAATAGAATAGAATAGAATAGAATAGAATGGAATAGAATAGAATAGAATAGAATAGAATAGAATAGAATAGAATAGAATAGAATAGAATAGAATAGAATAGAATAGAATAGAATAGAATAGAATAGAATAGAATAGAATAGAATAGAATAGAATAGAATAGAATAGAATAGAATAGAATAGAATAGAATAGAATAGAATAGAATAGAATAGAATAGAATAGAATAGAATAGAATAGAATAGAATGAAATAGAATAGAATAGAATAGAATAGAATAGAATAGAATAGAATAGAATAGAATAGAATAGAATAGAATAGAATAGAATAGAATAGAATAGAATAGAATAGAATAGAATAGAATAGAATAGAATAGAATAGAATAGAATAGAATAGAATAGAATAGAATAGAATAGAATAGAATAGAATAGAATAGAATAGAATAGAATAGAATAGAATAGAATAGAATAGAATAGAATAGAATAGAATAGAATAGAATAGAATAGAATAGAATAGAATAGAATAGAATAGAATAGAATAGAATAGAATAGAATAGAATAGAATAGAATAGAATAGAATAGAATTAGAATAGAATAGAATAGAATAGAATAGAATAGAATAGAATAGAATAGAATAGAATAGAATAGAATAGAATAGAATAGAATAGAATAGAATAGGTGGTGATAGAATGAATGGTGGGCCAGAATATCTTTATTTGAAATCAAACCACATTTCTTCCATCAAATATATAACAATATTAGAAAACGTACGATATATAAAAGATATCACATCACATAAATATGTCCATTTAATCCCATATAGATTAGTAAATCTCAATAGTTACGATACATGATTTAACAACATCTGAAAATCTAGTAGTAATATCACTGTATAAGCTGTATCAATTCTGGTAACTTTATCGTGAAAAAGGAAAAAACGGTCGCAATTATGCATTGAAGATAGATAAATTAGAGATAGAAGTTCAGCAATGGGTAGAATTGGTTGATATAACAGTAGAAGACGATACGCCAATCACAAATAAAACATCAGGCAAAGAAATTATAAATATATTAGCAAATGAAGTCTTGGCACGAAATAGCAAACATAATCGGCTAATTTTATTTAATCTTGACGAAAATGCCGATGTAAAAGACGTTGAAAATTGAACGTTTTGATCAAGGACGCGACAGAAGCTGATATTGCTAAATGTTATAGGGTGGGCAAACCGTCTGATCGTCCATGACCTGTTGTGGTTAAATTATCATAAAGGCCAACGAATATGCAGCTTGAAGCCATCAATAAAAAGAAAGGTGAGAACTCTAATTTTTGTAGCATATTTATTGGACGTGACAAAACATTTCTCCAACGAAAATTGGCAGAAGCGATAAAGCCAAAGAACAATCAGGAGCGGAAACCGTCTACCTCAGACCACGCTATTATAAGGAATTCATCAAATGAAGCAAAAATATCAAAAAACGAAATATTATTACTCAATGTTTTGAAAGCGGTGGGAGGAGAAGTATAAACTGAAACCCCAACACAAGAACAATAAAGAAACCAGCAAAGTTGACCCAGAAAAAGCCGATAATTGTTTAGATAAGTCGTAAAATAGATATACTTTAAATTATGCCAACTTTAGAAGGGTTAAGAACAAAATCTTTTTGCTGTGTAATTTTGTAATAAGTAACGACTTTGATTTTATAATATTATCTGAAAGTTGGCTCAACGATTTAACAACACATGTTTGCGCGGGTGGTGGTAACAATT
>JAQBSW010013417.1:0-14018 GCA_029291075.1 Eudiplozoon nipponicum | reverse complement strand
AAACAATGTGAGCGTTTAATATTGCAATCCACACTGGCGTTGTAACCACGTGAAAACGACAACTTTGCGCAACGAGGTGAAACGATCAACCATAATGGGAAAAATAGCACTTGTATATGTAACAGTGAACAATGCGCACAAATGGTTAATTCTCAAGCTATCAAAACAATAATGACCAGATATCAGACATCACTTTGCAATACTGCGAGAATGACCTTTACATGCAAACACGCATACACACAAACACAAACGCATACACACTCACCAACTAGCCAAAACAAGAAACAGAAGTAAAACGAGTCAGATATGTTACCACTAGCATAATCAATTGAAAACCCAAAATGTATAAATATGTATGATTGTATAAGAGATGATTAGTATTCACTAAATAAATGGCCTTTATCCACTTTGTTATTAATGTGTTCTGTATTCCTAATTATAAATATATATATATATATACATGCAAAATATATAGTCGTGGATAATGCCCTTTTATTTCGAGAGTACTAAACTTCATTTCACAGTCTTTCATTTATATATATCCTTGGTCTTCATTTGATCATGTCATTTGATTAATCAAATGAAATTTCAGGATGTATATAAATGAAAGATTGTAAAGTGAAGTTTAGTAGTCTCGGAATAAATGCCCATTATCCCCTTTGTTAATAATGTGTTTTTTCTTCCTAACCAAAATAAAATGTGTAATATTGGAAGGCAATGGAAATAATAATTAAAAAAATAATATATATATATATATATATATATATATATATATATATATATATATATATAATCATTTCTGGATTTGCCAAGAATTGAGCAGAAATCGCATTGAAATGAACATTGTCTATATAATTAAACGAACATTGGTTGCGCGGGTGGTGATAACAATTATTATAATCAAGGTTGCGGTCTTGATATAAACACCTGACCCATTAATTACTTACATATCCTGTCCGCGGCAAATTCTGGCCAGTACTTGATGAGTTCCCAATAAGGACGAAACCGGTCTACTGGATGAATTGCCTTTTCTACACTATACAATTCTTAAATTATACTGACATATGTAAGTAATTGATGGGTCAGGTGTTTATATCAAGACCGCAACCTTGATTATAATAATTGAGAAATCGGTCAAATTAGCTTGGTGTCCCGTTTCCAATACGTGATCGGAGATTGCTGATTTTTCAGACAATGCCAGTCTTTTTAAATCTATTTCTGCGGTAAATTTTGCTCGATTCTATTGATCAGTTGTTTCGTCGAACATCCAATGAACATACTTCATCGGATATATGAGCATTTGTTGACTACGAATGATTTAAAGAGAATATGCAATTGATCTTTGGCATTCAACCTCATGACACTCTGTGTGCTAAATGTGATATTAAATTTTACGCTGGTAAAATTCACCTTACCGCCGTTCAATTATTGAGGAGGGTAGGTCTAAATTTGTGTATCAAGTTATACCTTTCGTACATGCTGACTGGTAAATCCTTCTTGTCCCATATCAGTTAATTTTTTGCAAGAAGCCCAGCACCTAATAAACAATTAGGTGACAAACTGGTTTATTATTATCGCTTAAAATGTAACGCTTTATTTAAACGCAAAATTAATCATTTCCTGAATTAGGTTTTGCTATGTGTATGCGCTTTGTGAATTAATTGAACGGTCGCACGTAGAAATTGTTGCGTTACATTTTCTGAGGTATAATGTGCTTAATTTAGATTTTTGTTGTATTTCGAACACTCGAGATGAAAGCGGTGTAAATGTTAATTAAATACTACAGTTTGAACTTTGTGCTTTGAGTATATACTGTTTGTATGCATATTAGGCGATTTCTCTGCAAGGTGTCGTGTAAGCAATATTTGTACATTTCTTGTGTAAACCTTTGGCATGCATTTAACCTGCTGTATTTACACCGTTTAATGAACTAGTTTTGAAGTAATTGTACAGTGAGGCTATATTAGTTGCAGATGTTTTGTTATTTACCAGCCTATAAATCCTATAAATAGTCTTTATCATTGGAACTGAGGCAGTAGTCCAAGTCGGATTGAATAGGCGGAAATAGACCTGCAACATAGGCGATGCACTATGAGGACGGGTTAGCCATTGAAGGATCGAGCAGTTCTTTGGTTGCTCAGCAAACGAGAGAACAAAAACATTGTCATAAACATTTGTACATGACGAGGGGGGGGGGCGAGTGAGAATCCAACAATTTGTGCATGTAAATGTCCAACTTAAATCTTTCAAACATTCAGAAATTCAAAATGCCAGCGTTTGGTTAAACTTCATACAAATCATCCATGTGACCAGGGGTGCCGCACATTGTCTTTCCTCTGCGATCCTAGGCCAAAAGCTTGGCCATTCGACCGTTGTCGTAGAAATTCAAGCCTATTATGGCAAATACGGACTAACAACGCATCCTGGCCATTTGACGAGCTACTCTTGTTATTTGATACAATTTACAATTTATACCGGAAATTTATATCTATATATCACCCGGCCCCTTGTAAGGTCATTATGTGAGATTCTGATTTGGTATGCAATACCCGCAAGTGTGGCATTACTCCGACCAGTTTTACTATTTTGCATGTTCACTTGTTGACTATTTTATAATTATCTCTGACTCAAATAGCTTGGCGTCTTTTAAAGAACGAATTTGTCAGTAAAAGGACATCCATAAACTGTTTGTTTCGGAATTATTAGTCAAGATACGGACTTTAGATATTTGTAATTAGCCCTACTTAATATTCGCCTCTGATCCTTGATATTTGTGATTAAAAATTGTTATTCAAATTGCTGGACTAATCTAATAACGTGTTATAATACGAATAATTCTTGTTTAGAGTTACGGGATCATTTATTGAACAGTTCATTGCATGCACTTACCATGAGTTACTGAAATCAACCCATTATGATACATATGGTGCATCACAGCAAATACTACGTGCGTAGTTCATTCTGATTTTTTATTTCTTGAAATTATCTTATACAACCGAACAAAGCAACGCGTTCATTAGCGGCTCCTAATGATAGTTCATGGATGATCACGAAACCAACGCGCAGCTGAGCTTATACCTTCCGTTCATGCTGTCTTTGGTTTATCTTTCTGGTCCTATCACTTTGAAATTAACTTGTTTAGAGGTGTGCAACAATCAATATACAATTAGTACCTTCTTCTGTAATAATTATATATATATATATATATATATATATATATATATATATATAATTACCAACTGACCGAACTATATTGCTACCCAGCTGGTGTATAGGCAAAAACGACTATTCAGATGTCTGTTGGACAATTTTGTAAATCTTTCTTCCTCCTCCTCCTCCTCCTTCTCTTATCACTCGTCAAGATGACGATGATGATCATCATCATCATTGCAATTCCCGCAAAATCATTGTTAGCATTATCATTATTATCAACACTGTTATTTTGGTCATCATCATTCATATCATTTACTTTACTTCCATCAGCATCATCATGATATCCATCACCACTATCATCGACGTAATCATCATCATCGTCATCATCGTCATCATCATCATCATCACCTTTATTATTATTATTATTATTATTATTATTATTATTATTATTATTATTATATCAGCCACAACCACTATCATCATCGTAATCATAATAATAATAATTATTATTTTTCTGCTTATTATTATTATTGTCTTCATCATCAGCATCATCATCGTCATTCATATTATTATCATTATCATCGTCATCGACATCATAATCATAATCGTCATTAAAAACATTGTGGACTCCATCTTCATTATCTTCATCATAGCCATCACAACTATTATCATCATCATTATCATTTTTATTTTCGTCATCATCAGCGTCATCATCATCGTAGCCAAAATCACTATCATCATGATCGTGATCATGATAATGATCATCATTTATCATCGTCATTTTGCTATTGTCATCATCATCACCACCATTATCATCAATATTATTTTTATTGTTATCATCATCAGTATTGTTATTATTATCATCATCATTTTTATTATTATTAATATAATTATTATCATCAATATCATTATTATAATCATCATTTTGGCCAACAACAGAAACATCATCAGTGTCGTTATCGAGATCATTTAAACCTTTTTAGCCTCGTTTTCAACAACGTCGCCATCAAATTGATTCGGCTTTTTACCTCCATCAGTTGCACCTGTTTGCCTAGCCATCGAAATTGGAATTTTTTCACATTTCATCTTCTAATTCAATTTACAGAGAAGTAGCTTTTTCATAAAACGTAAACAAACATTGTTAGCACGGGTGGCGACAACAATTGATTTAATCAAATTCAAGATGAAAATAAATCAAAATTTATCTAACCTGATTGTGAATGGTTGATGTTTATCTTACGCTAGCAAACCTAATTTAGATAATTATCTCGTTTTGTGAATACGGTTGAGCAGCATGCGTTCAGTCTCCTCTTTTTCGCGTATTTTTTCCTTCTCTTTACTCTTGCCCCTTTCTCTTCCACTTTAACAATATTTTGCGTACTTTCCGTATTACGATTAGCATAATGGAAAAATTTTATTAACGAAAGTGCTCTGTATCTTACAAGAAATATCATTTGATGCGTGAAAGAACAGAAAAAAAGCAAAGAAAACAATTAGATACTGTTTGTGGTAGAGAACTGATAAGTACTCAATTATGTGTTAGGTGTTGCGTATCTAGTAACAAATTAGTTCAGTTGTCACCAGAAGGATAAACCAAAGGCAGCATTGACGGAAAGTATGACCTCGTGCACATTTGTTTCGTGCGTACTGGCGACTCATCATTAGGAGCCGGTATTAGAGGATATAGAACATAATACCGGCTCCTATCAGTAAGCGCTCTCCGTTCATACCGTCTTTTTTTGTTCTTCAGGTCCTATTTGAATTAATTTGTCACTAGGTGTGCGAAACCTAATACACTATTGCATTTATATTAGTTCTTCGCCACAAACAGTATTTAACTGTTATATATTTAATTTAATGATGTGAGGATTACCGCGAAATGCGAAAATTGATCTATGGATTTACTGGAGTAACAGGCGTTCATATGTAGTTGCAATTCTCAATTTTGGTGAACTTTATAAACTATCGAATTCCATTGAGTTGGTACCATGTGCCGATTGGGCAACCATAGTGTTAATACCATGCACCTTTTCGGTACTAGAATGTGAGTATCGGGTACTGAAACAATAACCATAGTGATGGTATCCTTTCAGGCTTGGTATACATATTTTAAATATAGTGAGTTGGCTTTGAAGTCGCATTGTCGTAGACTTTGTATAAAGTTAGCTTCACCGCTGCAGGTTCACACATTCGATTAGGAGATTGTAACGTCCTATATGTCCACATTTCTCACCCAAATATATAGTGGGTGAAGGGCGCAATACCGGCTTCCACTGTTGAGGTAGTGGAAGAGGGAAGTAGAGAGAGTTAGAGAGAAAGAGGTAGCGAGAGTTAAAGAGGTAGGTAGTGGGAGAGGGAGGGAGTGAGTTAGAGAGAGACAGAGAGGTAGAGATAAAATGAGAAAGAAGTAGAGTGCGAGTAGGAAGAGAGAGAGAGAAAGCGGTCGAGGTAGAAAGATAAAGTGAAGAGAAGAGAGAAAAAAGCGGGGAGAGAGAATGAGAGGAGGTAGAGATAGATAGAAAAAGAAAAGAAGGTAGAGATATAGAGGAAGAGAATGGCGAAAGAATAAATATTTTTTCTGTACTGGATGCATTTACATCAAGCTTAAAATTTTAAACTTATTTTAGAAATTTTTAAGCCTACGACATGCATGCCTATTACAAAGTCAATAGTAAACAAACACACACAGACACATATAAATATAAATATATATAGAGTTATATATATATATATATATACATATATATATTCTTTCGTCGTTGCAGCTTAATTCCTTATCGGCATTGCAGGTGGCAAGGTCTTTTAATGAGAGATACCAAACGGCATCTGCCTAAACAAATGTTGACCAGAAACAGAAGTTTGTTTATATTTTTCTCGCTCAAGAAGTGTCTTTTGAAGTTGGGATAGAATTTAATATTTCCCTGAATATGCGACGTCAGTTGCGAAGTGAACGAGTTGTTAGACTGTAGCAAATTCATCTGTGTTCGAGTTCATTTTGGGCAATTTATATATTTACTAATGCCATTTGCTGTCTCATGCAATTCTCGGTGTATACAGAAGAGCATATTCACACAGAGCTTGTCATTATTCTTAAAATAAATTTCAACATTTATTATCTTTATTAGGCACTCATAAAGTGCTTTCCAGAAATTTTGCTGTCGGGACTCGAACCAGTGCACATGAAAGCAAAACTATAACTGTTTAATAAAATAAATAACTTTATTATGAAGAGACTAGATACTGTTCCGTGAATAAAGCAGCGACACTCCCGTGTATTATTAGTGCCTGTTTTGATAGTACTCCCCAAATTTAACTAAAGAAATGGGAAAATAACTTTTAAATCAAGTTTGGGGAGCACAGATAGTAAGCACCAATCCTATTGTTTTGAAATCAGTCGTTGTTCAACTACTGCCAGTCGCAATCGCACTGACGCGTTTCGACCTTCCATAGATCATCATCAGAGTACGACGCGTTTAAATTCACGAAAGCGAATCGTCCTGAAATGTAATAATAATAATACTATCATTATTATATATATATATATATATATTATATATATATATACAGAGCATATATATATATGTATATATATAGTTATATATATATTGAAGCCAACTTAGATATGCGGCTCTCACTTCTAGCAAGTTTTGAAATACATTGTACTTTGGACTAAATGTATTAACAATTTCAATGCAGTCACGAATATTAACGTTTTTCAGCTTTCGCCACATATATATGCATAGGTAATACAATTAAATAATCAAAGATTGCGCTGGAAATAAAATCTAAATTTGACCGTGCTTCGACACAAAACCCCCAATCGTATAGCGTTTATTCGTGGCATAAATAATTTTCTAGCATCCATTTTTCTCTGAATTGATATCTGAGATGTAACTGCAGGTACGCTGTCGTTCAGACCAATATTCATTGTCAATGAAGAAACGTAAAACTTTGCTGCCTGAGCCGTAAGATTGAAACACCGAACTTCTACAGGACCGGCGAAAGCAGCCCGGATTCTTCTCTTTATAGGATGGCAGGAATTTAAGATGAATGTGGCTGCCTTAATGTTATCAGTTGCTAGATTGGAAAAAATTATTTTTGAGGTAAAATCACTCTGTGAGTGGAAGTTGTCAGTTTGCCATCGTTTCTGTATATTTTACTGACAATACTTTCACTTTGTTGTGCGATACTATGTGATTGATGCTTATCTACAGTTGGCAAACTTGATTAAAGGCATTGATATTACCACCCGCGCAATCCATCATTCCTTAAATGGTTCTCATCTTTTAAAAAACGCATCGCGAGTCGATTCACGTTACAGTTTTCCGTCGTGTCTATAGATTTTACTGTCAATACTATCGCTTTGTTGTGAGATACTATGTGATTGATGCTTATCTACAGTTGGTAAACTTGATTAAAGGCATTGATATTACCACCCGCGCAATCCGTCATTCCTTAAAGGTTCTCATCTTTTTTGTTAACTTGTTTTTTCATGATTATATGTTTGAAGAAGTTTGGAATTCTTCGTCGACTCTCAAAATGTTACTTTTTACATTTTTTAATCTATTTATGTAACAAATGAACCGATAAATCAATCGATCAATGGCCAATTGCTGAACTGGTTCTCCTGGTTACAGTCACAGTCGCTTTCAATGTACATCATCAGTGGCGTTCCAATGGAAGATAACGGTGAGTTGAATTTAAGTATATTGTTTACATTCCCGATGTTGTTTATTAGATTGCGCAGTGTTATTCTTACATATTTTTTTCATGTTTTTTTCTGTCATGAGTACTTTATACACCCTTAGTAGTATAATGGTCATATCAAACACAGTTTGAACTATATTTTCCATTTGACATATTGATTTTCAAATTGTTTTTGTGATGTGATTTCTGTTGAAAAAGGCTTCCGACACCGGAAGTCGAAATATTCGTAGTCAAATTTAAGACAGTAGATGCAAACACCTTGTTGAGCCCAACAAGGATAGGGCAATCAATCTATTACCTGTCGTGCAACATGTTTCTTTTAAAACTTGTCCTAATCTAATGACAAAGTAGATGGGAACTCACCTTGCTGCGCTACCCTTTAGACCCTGGAGCATAATGCTCGCCCCAATACTCAGTGCGGTTACCGTGCAGAGGTTTGTCATTCTTTTAATTTTTGTGGCGGAAGCTGAACTGCCAGTTGATTGTTTCCGGTGCACACTCCCTATCGAGCAATTACATCTGAATTATTAAGGCTAACACGGAAATGTCTTGCTGCAATCCTGATTCATGTTTTTGTTTCAGCCCACTGACCTTTTATTGGCAAATGAATGGTTATATTCAATGAAAATACAAGTCGACAGGTAATATGTTGTATAATTGGGGCTCTAGCAATTTTGCGATAAAATATCAAAGTGTGGTTGAAAATGTAAATTTAATGTTGACGTAAGAAAACTGCATTTAAGAGCAAATGTTCATGCGAAAGTATTCATGTATGTGTGTTTGTATGTATATATGTATTTTTAAGTATGTATTTTTTGTTCAATCATGTACCTTGGTAATTTTTAATTAGGCATTGCGTACCAAGTAACAAATTATTTTAAATTGGACTAAAAGGATAAGCCAAAGTCAGATCATAGCAATTATTTGCTTCAAGTTTGCGTGCTTGATATTAACATCAATCCCACTGTATTTAACCAGTAGCAGAACTTCGCTAAACTGCCGTTAGTCAAACGTACTGACGCGTTTTTACCTGCCACGTGTGCGAGACTACTAGCGGTGACAGTCGCTCATCTAGCTTTGCCTTATTAATGCACTAAATACGGTTTAACTCTCGATAGTCAGTTTGCAAATAAAAACACTTTCAAAACTAGACAGATAGCTGTTTATTTACAGACGGAAAATTGCGAATAATCCGCGAATTGCGGAAGCGATGTTTTGCACAAACTCTCCGTCCCGAAGTGAATAAACAAGTGGAATTGACCGTATGCTGTTCTATTACTGATTATTTTCATACAATATGTGGATGTTGCATAACCTTCATAGGCAACCTCAGTTATTACTCGAGAGATTTTCTGATATTTTAAAAGTATAACGATGCGAATATATCGTCCACTGTGAGCTCAATCGAATGAAGTGTTTATTTATAAAACTCAGTTGCAATTAAGAAGGATCTCCGAATGGATGTCTGTTTGAAATCACTTATTTCTTTAAATCAAGTTTGCTAGGCTGAAGTAAATACCAATCCTATTGTATTTAACCAGTCGTCGAACAACATAGCAAAACTACCGCCAGTCGCTACCTTGCTCGACTACCGGTTAAATACAATGGGATTGGTGTTTACTTCAAGCTCGCAAATTGATTCAGCGAATTGTTACCATCTCGCGGGCAATCATTGATTGTTTAAGTCACTAATTTGCCTTTGATTTCTGAATTTAGCATAGCAAAATGGCTAAACGATAATCGCTGGCACAATTAGCGTGACATTTTCTGCTAAACGGTTTCGTATACACCGATAAAGCTAAAATTGACTAACTTCGGCTAGTGAAGAAAATTCCGCCTTTGGCGGTTATATCTGTCTGTTTTTTTAAGAAAAATCATTTGAATGCAGATAATGAATTTGCGCTGTGGATTAAATGAGGATTAAAAGAGTAAGAATTAGATATCACTTGTTTTTTTCTCAAAAATCATAAGTGGAGTTTCGCCTAGAGCAATGAACCGATTTTTTACGGATTTCCTCATCAGTCTAATTAAATAATAGACACAAATAAGCAGGTTGCAAAATAATTTTTCGAAATAATGCAGAAAATCACGGATAAAACCCAATTTATGCGTATGCACGTTGGCAGGAGAAAGTTAATCGAATTAACTTGGGCTAAACCCTTGTTTCTGCTCAAATATATAAATTCGAAACTCTTCATTTCCATGCGTGTGGTATGCTTTAATTGGGCAACGTTTTGAGTAAACGCCAAGGTTACATTTTGTAACGACACAATTCAACCGAATACGAAAAGTGTCAAGTTCAGAAAAATCGTTGCATACCAATTATAGAAACCGGAAAGGTCTATGTGGCTTGGCACACATTGGTAGGTAAAGTTTTCAATTCACTTGTGAACTCACCGACTGGCGGTAAACTGTCGCGTGAGAAAAGAGAGCTCAATGCTGCCGTCGAAGTCATTGAATTCGTGAAAGAGACCGATTTTCAGTTTAAAATGCACTCATATAACAAATTTAGTGCTTTATGCTGTTGTAATGTTGTTAGATATGCGTTTACGTATGTATGCAATTACCGAGAATGCATCTATCAGTTCAAGGCATTGAACTTCTTGAACTTACGGAAAATTAGAGAGGAAGTCAACCTGCGGCGTTACCCTTTTAACCCTGGAGCATAATGTTCTGAATGGCGGAAACAGAGCTTCCGGTAGATTGTTTCCGGTGCACACTCTCTACCGAGCGATTGCATTTAAATTATTAAGGCCAACACGGAAATGTCTTGCTGCACTCCTGATTCATGCCTTTGTCTTAGCCCAGTGACCTTTTATTGGTTATTTTTAATGAAAATAAAATATTATTAGGCCACTAGAAATTTTGAAATAAATTATCAACGTTTAGTTGCAAATGGTAATTTAATTTGGAAGTAAGCTTACTAGATTTATGACAAAACTGTCGTGTGTTCGTGTTTATGTATGCACGCATGTATATTTTTCAAATTACGTATGTAGTTAATTGTGTATGAAGTGTTGCGCACCTCTAAACAAGTTAGTTCAAGTAGGACCAGATAGATAAACCAAAGACAGCAAGAACGGAAGGTATAAGCTCAGCTGCGCGTTGGTTTCGTGATTATCCATGAACTATCATTGGGAGCCGCTAATGAACGCGTTCCTTTGTTCGGTTGTATAAAATAATTTCAAGAAATAAAAACTCATGCACGTAGTATTTGCTTTGATGCACCATATGAATCATAATGGGTTGATCTTAGTAAATCATGGTGAGTGCATGCAATGAACTGTTCAACGAATAATCTCGTAACTCGAAACAAGAATTATTCTTATGATAACACTTAATTAGATTAGTCCAGCAATTTGAATAACAATTTGTAATCACAAATAGCAACGATCAGAGGCGAATAGTAAGTAAGGCTAATTAGAAATATCTAAAGTCCGTATCATGACGAATAATTCCGAAACAAACAGTTTATGGATGTACTTTTACTGTCTAATTCATACTTTAAAAGTCGCCAAGTTATTTGAGTCAGAGATAATTATAAAATAATCAACAAGTGAACATGCAAAATAATAAACCTGGTTGGAGTAGTGCCACACTTGAGAGTATTGCATACCAAATCAGAAGCTCACATAATGACCTGTATTAAGGCTTGGTTATATATATATATATATATATATATATATATTGCCGGTATAAATTTTCGTAAATCGTATCAACAACAAGAGGAAGCTCGTCAACGGCCAGGGTGCGTTGTTATTCCGTATTTGCCAAAATAGGTATGAATTTCTACGACAACGGTCGAATGGCCAAGCTTTAGGCCTAGGATCGCAGAGGAAAGAAAATGAGCGGCAGCCCTGGTCACGTGGATGACTTGTATGAAGTTAAACCAAACGCTGGAATTTTGAATTTCTGAATGTTTGAAAGATTTAAATTTGGACGTTTACGGTCACCTAGGAGTTGATTCACTCATTTCTCGTCATGTACAAATGTTTATGACAATGTTGTTGTTCTCTCGTTTGCCGAGCAACCAAAGAACTGATCGAACCTTCAATGGCTAACCCGTCCTCATAGTGCATCGTCTATGTTGCAGGTCTATTTCCGCCTATCCAATCCAACTTGGACTACTGCTTCAGTTCCAATGATAAAGACTATTTATAGGATTTATAGGCTGGTAAATAACAAAACATCTGCAACTAAAATAGCCTCACTATACAATTACTTCAAAAGTAGTTCATTAAACGGTGTAAATAAAGCAGGTTAAATGCATGCCAAAGGTTTACACAAGAAATGTAGAAATATTGCTTACACGACACCTTGCAGAGAAATCGCCTAATATGCATACAAACTGTATATACTCAAAGCAAAAAGTTCAAATTGTAGTATTTAATTAACATTTACACCGCTTTCATCTCGAGTGTTCGAAATACAACAGAAATCTAAATTAAGCACATAAGCCCTCAAAAAATGTAACGCAACAATTTCTACGTGCGATTGTTCAATGAATTCACAAAGCGCATACACATAGCAAAACCTAATTCAGGAAATGATTAATTTTGCGTTTAAATAAGGCGTTACATTTAACGCGATAACAATAAACCAGTTTGTCACCCAATAGTTTATTAGGTGATGCGCTGCTTGCAAAAAATTAGCTTAAATGGGACAAGAAAGATTTACCAGTCAGCATGTACGAAAGGGAATAACTTTATGTACACATTCGTTTCGTTCCCACTGACGACTCTTCAGAAGGAACCGGTAATACGCCTTATACCCACTATTTGAGTGAGGACTGTGAGACAATTAGACGGTACAATCTTCTATACGAATGTTTATACCTGCAGTAGTGGAGCTAACTTCATACAAAGCCTTCGGCAATGCGAATTCAACGCAAACTCGCTATTTAAACGGAGCCTGTAAAGGGTACCAACACTACGGTTGAGTAAAACCGGCCAGTAAGCGCGAAACGAATGTGCACACGAGATTATACCTTTCGTTCATGCTGTCTTAGATTTACCCTTGTGGTTCTATTTGAACTAATTTGTTACTAGGTGTGCAACACCTAATACATAATTGCATATATATTATTCTTTTCCATCACTCAGCTCGGCATCCAAGCTACTATACTCTTATTTAACCAGAAATTCATTCTCTCTTGCTATACTACTAAAAATAGACATATATATATATATATATATATATTCTTTAAATTTTATTCAATAGAAAAACGGACACATGAGATAGCCAGGATTTGATTTTATTCGGAAAAGCTATTAAAATAGTCGGGTGAAGCATCGAACCCTTGAGCTTTTTGTTTAGTATCACAGAGCAAATGCTTTATGCAGAACTCTTCACCTTGAGGCTGTCTTGAAGGTCATTTAACCAAAAGCTGTTATTTTGTATCCCTGGATATTGCGATTCCGGTCACTTTTAGGGGAGCCAAATTTGGAACAATTCAGTCATCTAGATAAGTTGAACTTTCTATCTTCTTCTATTGATAGCTTGTTACTACAGCATATATATATATATATATAGTTATGTATATATATATATATATATATATATATATGTTTACATTGTTATAATTATCTACAAATTGTATCAAATAGCAAAATTAACCGCTTTACTACACAGGATCCGTTTTTATTTCGTACTTGAACATTTATGTATTCTTTGTTGCGTCCATACCACATTTTCTGACGAACTACATGACGTGTGCATGGCATATAGTTACGGTTCTCGCTGATGATGAGTCGTCTGCAAGCGGGAAGTGCATGCGTACAAGAGATTGCGCATTCTGTCCACACTGGCATTGGAATTACTGTCTCTTGGACGTTGTTTTAGTGAATTTCGCAGTGCCATCGTAAAACTTAGAGTATCCACGGTTTGCTTGCGTGGGTGGTAGATCTGATTGATCCTCGTTTTCCAAGTATGCATTCAGCGCGTCTTCATGGTGACTGAGTACGGATTCCTCTTCTCAATCCGAAGGCTTCCACGTCATTCGTACCAAGCACTCGAAATGATGTACGGTCTAATCGGATTTCTGCGGAACTGATAGTGCAAATCTACCACTCACGAAGAAATGGCATGGACGCTCCAAATTGGCGTTACATGGCAGAGTAATTGGTTACGAGGGCATTTTGGTAGCTCTTCGCAACGAT
>JAQBSW010013416.1:0-14022 GCA_029291075.1 Eudiplozoon nipponicum | reverse complement strand
AGACGTTGCCTCATTGGTTTAAACACACAAAGAGGATAAAGTTAAGCCTAATTATGAAATTAAACGTCTCAGAAAAGATTTAGTATCAAATAATGTTATATGTCTTAAGGCGGATAAAGGAGGAGCTACAGTTCTGATGAATCAATCTGATTATAACAATAAAATGATCGAACAGTTAAGTAATGCTGAAGTATACAATAAAATAACAAAAGACCCTACTGATAAGTTACAAGGGCAAGTAAAATTATTAATCAATAAAATGATTGCTAATGAAAAATTGGATTCGACGCATGGTAACACTCTCATTCAAAGAGATACGGTTGCACCCAGAGTTTATGGTTTGGTTAAAGTGCATAAGCCGGGTAATCCTTTAAGAATTATAGTGAATGTACAACACTCCCCAACATATAAAATTTCAAAGTTTTTGTGCCATAGAATAAGAAAATATTCCTATTTCTTAGAACATACCTTGCTTAACTCATATCATTTGGTTGAAATTATTGATAAATATGTACTAGATGAAAAAGATAGATTAGTAAGCTTAGATGTAGTATCTATGTACACAAATATACCGGTACCTGAGGCTCTAGATTGTTTTAGACGTTTCCTAGTTGATCACCCACTAATATTAGAAGGAAGCAAAATGACGTTGGGACACGTCATGGAGATGATGTGTATTTGTATGTCCTCCACTTATTTTAAATTTCATAAGGAATTTTATAAACAAATTAGAGGCGTTCCAATGGGACAACCTTTATCGGTCCCAATAGCCAATATCTTTATGCATTATTTGGAAAATAATCTGTTGGATAAGACTCCATTGAAACCAAAACTGTACCTACGTTTCTTGGATGATATATTACTGATATGGAACCATGGTGACAATAAATTGGTAAATTTCTTAAATTTAGCTAATCGAATGAGTGAACTACAATTTACCTTAGAAAGGGAATCGTCAGGTGAATTACCATTTTTAGATGTCAAATTAATTATAAATGGTCTGAAATTGGGAAGAGATATTTATAGGAAGGATACTTATTCAGGAATCCTTCTTAATTTAAAGTCCAATCACCCGTTTCGTATGAAAGTCGGGATCTTAAAGTCATTAACATTAAGAAGTCTCAATTTAACAGATATAAAGCATAGGAAGTTAGAATTAGACAGACTACGCGATATATTTAAGACTAATGGTTACCCTCCTCATTTAATAGATACAACAATGAGGGACATGGTGAAGAAATTTAATCCTAGTGTGAGATACAAAAAAGCGGATAAGGATAAGGAAGAGCGGAAGGTCATGGTATTACCGGACTCTATATTAAGTAGGAAAGTGAAATCAATAGCTTTAAAATACAATATAAGGACCGTTTTAAAACAGCCCCTTACACTAGGCACTATACTCCCTAACCAAAAAGAAAAGATTGAACCATTAGACACTTCAGGAGTGTATGAGATCCCATGCAATGATTGCAATCTCAAGTATGTTGGTGAAACCATGCGTCCAATCAAAGTAAGAAGAGGTGAACATAAAACTGAGTGTAAATATGGACATATTGCTAAATCTGACCTTGCTCGTCATGTGGTGGAGACTGGGCATACTATCGACTGGGAGGAATGCAAACGCATAGCAATATGTAGTCGTAAAAGGATGACGAGATTGATTAGGGAATCTATAGAAATTAAATCTAGAGATAATATTATGAATGAAACAGCTGTGGAAAAATCTTTAGGTCCGATTTGGAATACTGCACTAGCTAGTGGAAGAAAAAGGCGATTGCATGAATTGGTAATTGAAGCTAGCTCCAGTAAAAGATTAAGAACATCGGATTAAGATTGACTAATTAGTGGGCTTTATTCAACAAATGAATAAACAATTATTATTAATATAATCTTCAAAATTTCATCTCTAACTATTCATTTGATTTTAAAACAAATAGATTTCAACCTTAATTTTCTGTTTACACCCCCACCCTAACCATTGGAAATATTCTAATAATACAATAGTTATAAGTAATAATTTGTCGGACGCGTGCAAAGGGTAAATTAATGTCTATTGACTGCAGTTTCATTTAGATGTACGTACATGTGTATCAAAAATAAAATAATTTAACCAAGTTTTTTAGTTATGCATACACATACACATGGACATGCGTGGCGTGCGCCAATAACTGTTATTAACTTCTCTATCTTGAGTACAACCTAGTGGTTTGAATTGTAATTTAACATGTGCATTAGTCGTTCGGACTTCTGGTCTTATCACTCATGGCATGTTTTATGACGAGTGTTTCTGAATTATGGGTCTCCCCATCTCAGTTACGTCATTTACATTGAGTGTGTTTAAAAAACGAATAGTTATTGCATGCAATTGATAAATTATTATTTAGCCACTCTGGTCTAAATTAGTTAGATGAAAACAACAGTTATGAAAATGCACATACACACAAGTGACACACGTATAACCAATGAAAGGTCAGTCTTGGGTTTATAAATATTATGACTAGAGGAAATAACGCGCTTGCTTCATTTGTTTCGTGAAATGCATCTGATGAAGATCTTCGGTAATGAAGATCGAAATATTATGGAAAAAGAAAATTACTGGAACAATGAAAGCTGCGTTAGTCAAAACGCAGATCGGGTTTACACATTCGTCTAGGAGATTGTATCTTCCTATTATCCCTCAATCCTCACCCAAATATATAGTGGTTAAATGGCGTAACATCGGCTCCTTCTGATGATTCGCCAGTAAGCACGAAACGAATGTGCAAGAGAGTATACTTTCCGTTCATGCTGTCCTTGGTTTATCTTTCTCGTCACAACTGAACTAATTTGTTACTAGATTCGCAACACCTAATATATAACGGCATGTATATTAGCTCTCCTCAACAAACAGTATTTTACTGTTATATATTCGCGAACATTGGAAGTGTTGGCGGGGAGTACAATTCTTTAATAAGGACGAAATCGGTCTACTGGGTGAGTTTCCTTTTCTATACTATACAGTACATGGTTTAAACTGATATATATATATATATATATATACACTTAGATTGGTGCTTATATCTGGAGCGTAACCATGATCTAAATAACTTTTATCACTGCTCGTGCAAACAATCAGCTTTTAATTTTAGAAATATTAATTTCAAAATTACTTCCATTGGTAGCGTTTTGGCTGTTCTATAATAAAAGATTTGAGGTGGCTTGGTGGAACCTTAAGTCTAGAGTGATGCCTTATAGGTTCCACCTGAAGAAAAGTTTAATTAAAACCATAGGCAAGAAATCCAAATCTAATAAAAAACACTTCATGTTAAATTTTTTCAATAATAGAATAATTGAACGGGAGGTATAGTTATCAGCGCTTCTAAGTGGCTAAAGGACGAGCAGATGAACTTCTTAACTAATTCAATGGAGATTCGTTAATTACGATAGAAAGACTTTCACGTCAATATATTTCGTTCAAGATTCATTACATAAAAACCAATGTCTACTACACATACTGTTGGCGAGAGAAAGAAGACCATTTTCAGTAAATTTTTAACGTCGCGTTACAATTTGAAACTAATGCCAGTTTAAAAAAATAGCGGCCATAAACAGGGCCGTCATCACGATATAAAATGGTAGTGGTATATCCTGTTGAATATTTGGAAGTTTTTGGTCATGACAAGGCCATTTAAATCCTCCTATGGAG
This sequence comes from Eudiplozoon nipponicum, assembly GCA_029291075.1. Taxonomy (NCBI): domain Eukaryota; kingdom Metazoa; phylum Platyhelminthes; class Monogenea; order Mazocraeidea; family Diplozoidae; genus Eudiplozoon; species Eudiplozoon nipponicum. The sequence goes on along the minus strand of JAQBSW010013416.1, from coordinate 10,337 downwards.
GCATTCTTAGTTGTGACGATAACAAAGAGAAGCAGAATAGATGTGACATGGATAAAATTGAAAGTATAGCATTAACGTGTGAATCCTTAATTGGAGAAATTTTTTCAAGCATGAGTTAATGACCTTAAACTGATTTATAACAAAATTGCGCAAAATGAGCAAAGGCAGCAGTAATTTATTCTCCTTCGTCAGTCAATGAGGAAAAAGAAAGCTGGGTAACGTGTTCACGTACATACCATCTCCATGTCCGATTAAGGAGTGGCAAAGTTTCTCCAAGAATCTGAAATAATTCAACTGTCTAATAACTTGTGCAAAATGACACGTCTTCGTAAAGCACCAATAACTGTTTGTCCCTTAAAAACCTGAAAGGCATTAACGGGCCAAGGAAAATACGGCTATAAGACATAGTTCAGGTAACATATAGACTCTGCCTAAATAAACATTTTCAATCAAACGAAAACAACTAAAGGATAAAAAAACACGAATTTTGATCATTGCCAAAAAATGATGTTTCATTAAATTTGTACAATAATTGCGTGGTTGATCGATGAATTAGCGGTACAGATATGAACGCAATTATACCATTGGGAATGATCGTGTTACTAAGCGATGTCTTACAGATTTTAATCCAGCAGTAAGTTATGCATGACTTGTATTAAATACTAAGTCATTCACTCGCAGAATAAGCCCCGCGTTTTTTGAATCAAAACTATATTGAGCATAATTGAACACCAAATATGACCAAACTCCACGCATACACATCTGGTGAGCAAATAGAATTTTTAAGTAGGGCAATATTTTTAAATTATTACGCGTTAATTTGTTTTGTCCCTAAAACAACTACGCTTTATTTGAATAAAACTCACTTTCTTATATATGAATACAAAAATATGTTACAACCACCTTAATATACTCTAAAAATTTATGTCTGATGCGTTGTTCACAGAAAAACACATAAAATTTTGCTTATATTTACATTATAAAGAAAATAACTCTCCATACATACAATGATAGATTAGGGTTTTTTTCAAATAACAATTTCATAAGAAAAGCGTTAATACGATTGTATAAAATAGAAGAAGCATCCCCGACTTGATGCGAAATGTTTGCTTGTTAAAAAGCAGTAATTCAGCCCAAAGATACGGTTCTTGAGTAGTAAGTACCAGTTTATTTAAAGTGGCAATAAAATGAATATTACATAGGCAATAAATATAATAAAATTAATCCAAAAGCATATTGATTGTCGATTTAGTTAACATAGGTAGTTTTAATTAAATGAGAAAAAGATGTGAATTAATCACCAAAATTCACATCAAATTCGGTTTGGCTAAAAGCACGACAATAAAAGTTATATAATCAATTGTCAATTGTTTTATAAATTTGTAAGAATTTATATCTTAGCCCATAGTAAATTATTTCACAACTCATTCTAATTTTTTATTTTTGTTAACTTGGTCATAAAGAAACCGGAAAAGTCACGAATCTGCAAATTAGCATTTGACACAGCTTCAGTTAGTTTAAAAATTTATTTTATTAAAAATATAATAAGGCTTAAAAACAACTCTACCTAACAAATTGTGCGCTGTATTTTAGGTATTGCGCACCTAGTAATAGATTAGTTTAATTATGACCAGACGGATAAACCAAAGACAACATGAACGGAAAGTATAATCCTGTTACGTTCGTTTCGTGCTTACTGGCGACTCATCAGTGAGGCAGAGTATTGCGCCCTTTACTTACTATATATTTTGGTTAAGAATGTGGGAAAATAGGACGCTACAATCTCCTAGACGAATGAGTAAACCTGCAGTAGGGAAGCTAACATCATATAAAAACGCGATACGAGACTTCAACGCTAATCACTTATAATATATATATATATATATATATATATATATATATATATATATATATATATATATATATATACCGAGTCTGTAAAGGATACTAAAACTATGGCTATTGTGTCAGTAACCGATACCAACATTATAGTACCGAAAAGGTACATGGTACTAACACTACGGTTGCCGAGTCCGTACAAGTTACCAACAAGATGCATATCAATGTATGCTAAATTTCACCTAAATTGAGAAGTACTACTATTTCTTAACACCTGTTACTCCAGTATATCCATATACCCTGGCCTTGATCAATATCAGTTATCACATTTCACGGTAATCATGCCATCATTCAATAAAAAATATAGAAGTCAAATACTGTTTGTTGCGGAAAACTAATATATATATACAATTTTGTATTATGTGTTCTGTGTAAGAAGGTAAGCTCGAAACGAATGTGCACGAGATTATACTTTCCGTTCATGCTGTCTGGATTATCTTTCTGGTCATAATTAACTTAATTTGTAACTAGATGCGCAACACCTAATACATAATTTTATATATATTAAGGTATCGGTTACTAACACAATAGCCATACTGTTAGTATCCTTTACAGACTCGGTATATATATTATATAGTGTGAATTAGCGTTGAAGTCCCATTTTCATAGACTTTATATGATGTTAGCTTTACTATTGCAGGTCTACACATTCGTCTAGGAGATTGTATCGTCCAATTATCCCCCATTTCTCACCCAAATATATATTGGCTAAAGGGCGTAATACCGGCTCCTAGTGATGAGTCGCCAGTAAGCACGAAACGAATGTGCATGAGATTATACTTTCCGTTCATGCTGCCTTTGGTTTATCCTTCTGGTCACAACTGAACTAATTTGTTACTAGGTTCGCAAAACCTAATACATACTTGCATATATATTAGTTCTTCGCAACAAACAGTATTTAACTGTAATATATTGAATTGAATGATGTCATACTTACCGCGAAATGTGATAACTGATATCGATGAAGGCCAGAGTGTATGGTTTAACTGGAGTAACAGGTGTTCGGAAATTGTTGTAATTCTCAATTTGGGTGAACTTTAGCATAAATTTATATCCATCAGGTTGGTATCATGTACCGACTTGGAAACCATAGTGTTAGTATCCGGTACCCATCGATTTCAAAAAGGTATTAGTTACTAACACAATAGCCATAGTGTTAGTATCCTTTACAGACTCTGTATATATATTATATAGTGTGAGTTAGCATTGAAGTCGCATTGTCGTTGACTTTAGATTATGTTAGCTTCACTATTACAGGTTTACACATTCGTCTAGGAGATTGTACCGTCCTATTATTCCACATTCTTCTACCAAATATATGGTGGTTAAAGGGCGTAATACCGGCTCCTACTGATGAGTCGCCAGTAAGCACGAAACGAATGTGCATGAGATTATACTTTCCGTTCATGCTGCCTTTGGTTTATCCTTCTGGTCACAACTGAGCTAATTTGCTACTAGTTTCGCAAAACCTAATACATACTTGCATATATATTAGGTCTTCGCAACAAACAGTATTTAAGTTATAATTTGTTTCAATTTTGCATTGCAAACAAACATTATGTGTAAATTCTGTTCCATTTCATCCGTTCAGTTTATGCCTTTCTAACATTAGCTTAGTAAAATTACTACTCCTCTAATAGTGATGTTTAGTAATTTGCATTGTTATATAAAAAGTGAAAACATTTTGCGCTTTTTTAGGAAACCACAATGTTTGCAAAAGCATTACCAAATGTATTCTAATAAATTCAACGGATAAACGGATATGAGGGCACTGTTTTCATAATAAAGAAACTTCAGAGATATTTAAATTCTGCTAAGAAATGTTGTTAAATCAGCGCTTGAAGGAATGTGGCGAGCTCGTTCATATTTATGTTTTATCAAGAATAATTTAAATGCAAAATTTATATTTTACACACACACACACACACACACACACGAACAAACTAATTGTTATATTCTATTATATTACTTTTATTTCAATGCTAGTACCGGACGTAACTTTGGATTAGAAATGTTTCTTTACTACAATTGTCATCTTAGTCTGAGCAGACTGAATTATATGTTGTGCCATGGTGAAATATCTTCCGCCGATCTCGATAAAATGAGAGTAACTTCGCTTTATACATAAAAATGAAACAACAGTCATTTCAAATTTTGAAATAATTTTGCGCTGGATGATGATGGCTCATTTTTGCAATAATTTGCATTCTGTCGAAATAGTTTTCTAACACGTAACAAAATTGATATTTATAACAATTTGGATGTTATTTCGACCACTCATGTCGCTTGTTCTTATCTTGATCCTCACTATATGCAGTCATAAAAAAATGACCCTCACAAATGTGATGGTGTACATGAAGTTTCGCTTTTCAATTTATTTATTTTTTAATTCAGATTTACGTATACCAATGTAAGCTACATTCTTTCCTTTATTGGTCTGTATGTGAATAATTGAACCAAAATATTTTGCATATTCGCCTGTTTTTTGTCGATTTGAAAAGGTCCTGATTTTAGCAGTGATGCAGTATACAGAAACAGAAATTCCGCAACTTTAATTCATTTACACAATATTCAAAAATTAGCTCAGTTCTTGTTTAAGAAGTAAAACTGTTTCACTACATTTTAGGGAAACAAAATAAAATTGAGGAATGGCAAAGACATTAATATAACCATGTATCGACGTTCAAGTCGGGGTAAATTTACGCATATAAGATACAAAGCAACACTGAAGAAAAGTAAAACTTATGTTCTTATCCATATGTATTTAAATCAAGCTTGAGATATTGAAACAAACAACAAACCCGTTGTATCTAAACAGTCGTAAAACATAGTAAATCTAGCGTCAGTCATGTGAGTTGACGCGTTTCGATTTTATATATATATTTACAGATCACGACGGCAAACTATCTTACGAGGGTCAGATAATAATGCGTTTGTAAGAAAAGCATTATCATAAGTGCGGTTCTTATATCAATTAGTTTCACATACACTGTTCTTGACTGGAAATTTCATCTGCTAATTTTCTATGCAGGTACGAAAAATAACGTTTTACAGATTTCTTTACACATACACATATACACACACACATATATATATAAATATATATATATATATATATATATATATATATATATATATATATATGGTATACAAAGTAACAATCATTGATCGTACAGGTGGTGAAAACTTCTCTGTGACTGAGGATAGTTTTTCTATGTTGTGTGACTGTTTGGATACACCGGTATTGGTTTTCAAATGATGCTTGCAAACTATATTTATGGAGATTTTATCATCAACCATGCAATGAATAAATATCTAAATACGATGTTAGACTGACTACTTGATATTTTTAAAATAATTTTTTTTGACAAGTGTAAAGATAAATAGAAATTAAATTTGGAATTATGATACTATCCGAGAGAGACATATTAAAATGTAAATTAAAAGCTTACTTTGTTCTGAAGGGCGAAACTAAACATTACCTTTAATCAGTGTTGCGATCTTGATATAAACGCCTAATTCATTATGTACATATATTTGTCAGTAAAAACAGTGTCGTATAGTATGGAAGAGACAATTCATTCAGTAGACCGGTTTCGTCCTTATTGGAAGCTCATCACGTACAGTCAAAAATATGCCGCGAACAGAGCTCGAACCTGGTCACGCCAGCTTCGAAATCTGATGCTCTAATCATTGAGCCTCCCTTTTCGACCTTACATCAGAGTACGGCGTCAAACTGACTATCGAAGATCAAACCACATGATATATATATATATATATATATATATATATATATATATATAGATATATGAAAATCAAAGTTAGATATGTGGCTCTCACCTCTAGCAGTCTCACATACATTGAACTTGACTGGAAATGTCGTACTCTGATGATGATCATGGAAAGTCGAAACGCGTCAGTTCGTTGGAACTAGCGGTAGTTTTGTTATGTTGTTCGATGACTGATTAAATGCAATGGGATTGGTGTTTACTTCAAGCTCGAAAACTTAATTTAAAGAATTGTTACCACCACCCGCGCAATCAATTATTGTTTAATTGTATTGTCAAATATTTTAGATTATTGGACGAAATGCCATAGTGTTGTTTAGTAAATTTTATTAAAAGAAAGGTGATTAGAAACAGAGAATTTTAAAATTATTTCGAAGTAGGGATGGTGAGTTTATCAGTTAATTCGGCATAAAATTATTTTAAATGAAATAAATGATTATGCGTTATTGTTTTATTGCATGCATATCAAAGTTCGAAATGCCTACTAAGACAAATTCACAATGTATAACGAGTATGTACGCGTATTTGTATGCCAGGTCAGTAACCAGTTTTGCCACCTTCATTTCAAATCTGACCTTAGGTTTTCATTAATCAACAAAAGTCAAGTATGAACTACAGCCCGTTGGGTTTTGTAAAGAGATTTTACATCCAGTGTAATTATAAAAGAAATAACACAGGCCTGGCTAAACCGGCTTTGCTGCATTTTTCATGTAGTCACGCAAAAGGTGTTGAGGACAGAGGTGTGTGTAAGAATCGGTTTGGCAAATCATAATTCAAATAGACAGATAGGGCATAACAAGAACACCTATAAGCACGCTCAATGTTAGTACAAGAAATAAATATTATTGAATTTGTGACCCTATTGAAACAACCAACTGGAAATATCTATGCAAATCATTATGATTGCGGTGAACTTTCAGCAGTAAATTACTAACTATGATGAAAAGTGCAAGGTGGCCTGATACTAGGCTTGGTATTTAGTGAGTTCCAGGCTGCGTCCAGTCATCTGGCAATGGATGCTATATGCTCTCGTGATTGCTGGCCACTAAAGAGAAGTGGTGAGATTTATTTCTATGCAAGACATTTATCGCAGTTGTAAGTGTGTTGCAGGTGTTGCACACCTATTAACAAATTAGTTCAATTATGACCAGAAGGATAAACCAAACACAGCATGAACGGAATGTATAATCTCGTGCACATTCGTTGCGTGCTTACTGGCGACTTATCAGTAGGAGGCGGTATGACGCCCTTTACCCAATATTTATTTGGGAGAAGAATTTAGGAAAAATAGGACGGTAAAATCTCCTAGACGAAGGTGAAAACCTGCAAAACTGAAGCTAACTGCATATAAAGTCTCGACAATGCGACTTCAACGCTAACTCACTCTATATAATATATATACCGAGTCTTTAAATGGTAACAGCACTATGGCTATTATGTTAGTACCAGATGCTAACATTGTGGTATCGTAAATGTACATGGTTCTACCATTATGGTTGCCGAGTCGATACATGGGACCAACACGATAGATTTCTATGTATGCTAAAGTTCACCAAATTTGAGAATTACAACTATTTCTGAACACCAGTTACTTCAGCAAAATCATACACGCTGGCCTTGATCGATATCAGTTATCACATTTCGCTATAATAAAGACATCATTCAAATTAAAATGTAACTGTTTGATACTGTCTGTAGCGGAGAACTAATACATGCAATTGTGCAAACAAGTGCATATATATATATATATATATATATATATATATATATATATATATATATACTTATCCGCCACAACCAGTATCTAACTGTTATTAATTACAGTTATAAGGTTAACATAGAATAAAGAGTTATTAAAGCATTCAACATTAATAGCGATATTTGAAAATACAAATTTCAACATTCTATCAATTTAATTCGCCCATTCATTATCTTGTGCATCTGTAAAGTTATAAATCAACTGACATGTACTACAGACTTTAGATAAATTGTACAATATCACAACGATTTGTATCAGATTACCAACCAGGATAGACATGTTTATCACGACTTTTTTTCTTGCATCAGTGCCAAACATTTGTCCATGTGTAAGTTTCTCTAGTAGCTTTGTTTTTACTTGAATGTCTGACATAAAAAACGTGTTATTAGGACCACTATGGTTATTAGCAAATTACATTCCACTGAGTAATTCCACTAGACAAATTAAAAAGTACATAAGTTTACAGTTGTATACTTTTTTTGTAAAACCAAGATTTATTTACCAACTAGGAGATATACACAAACATTACTCGCGAAACTGCTTAAATATTGAAAATGTCTCGATCGAAATGAGAATTAATATTTATTGTGCCAATGGCTATGTTCATTATTTAAACTGTGGCTAAAATTTTAAATGTCGAGTAATTTTGCACGCATACCATTTGAAATGATAAGAAAAACTGCTGCTAGTGTACCTAACCGCCGTATTTATACCTTACTGAGTCTGGATTACTGCAAGGCCTGAAATCAACTGTAGGAAATCGGGCACACATTCGCGGTTAAATAGATTTATGCAGAAAGATTATGGCTCGATACACAACGATCGGTTTCCATCACGCCATAAAGTAACTTAAGATGGTAAAAATGATTTCGTACTTGAAATGAGTGTCGGTTTAAAGAAATTTTATGACGATAAACCGATGTTACTGGAGACAACTTGCAGTCTACAAACTTCAGTTAGTTGGTAGAAAGAACCAAGCGAATTCACGAACACGCGTAATTTAAATTAAATATGAATATGTGCTGAATGATGCAAGAATAGAAACCCAAATATGAAATGTGTTGTTTGCTTATTTTAAACTACGCATACATGATAAATAGTTAAAAATATATTTACCAATTTTCTTGGAAATTCGAAAACATCTGAAAATTCTGTAATCAGTTGTTAACGCGCTCTACTGCGTTATTATCGAACTTAAACAAAATCGGTACATTCCTAATAAATTCTGAGCAAATTGAACGCAAACTGAATAAATTGCCTTTTCTACACTTTACAATGTTTGGTTTATATTAACGAATGTATATACATAAATGGTTAGCCTTTCCTATAAGTGAAGCCTATGTGGCGTATCTCTGAAATAAATATCCAAACAGCATTTCTAGTCTATCATTTTAGGACACACCAAGCTACCTTGGGAAGCGTTATTGAAATGAAGATTTATACAATAAAACAATCATCTCATGTACACATGCATTTAGTTCTTACCACCAGCTCATCATAGATAGCGTGCACTACGCCTGGAACTCACCATATATTTACCATTATCAAGGTTGCGAAATTGATATAAATGCCTCACCCATTAAGTACTTACATTTGCCAGTATAAACAGAGTTGTATAGTGTAGAAAAGGCAATTCATGCAGTATACCGGTTTCGTCCTTGTTGGGAACTCATCACGTACCGGCCAGAATTTGCCGTGGACAGGGCTCGAACCTGGGCACGTCTGCTTCGGAAACTGGTGCTCTAACCACTGAGCCATCCTGCCGCAGGATGGCACTAATTAATAATAGGAAGCACAATTTGCCCCAGTCTGAATAAGAAATTCGATCTAACAACAGGTTAAGAGTTAGATACTGCTTTTGGAGGAGAATTAACAGACTAGGAAGATTAAATTTAGACCAGCTTAAATGTGAATTTATAAATTGACTATCTATTAATTAATTCGGGGTAAAATCCGAGTTTCTAATAATGTGATGTCATGTTTATAACTGACTACAAGCTAGCATCGAAATACAACTAATGAATCGTGTTAAAACAATTCATTATCCTAGCACTAAACTCCCTACCCAAAGGATAGAATTGAGCACATACTCATGAGTATATGAAATCAAATATTAAGACTGTAGCCTTATGTATGTGGTTAATGAAATGCGCGATTTAGAATGTGTCCTATATAATCGAACCTACGGCACATGTGGGTGGTTACATTAGGAGCCTTTTTCAGTGTGGTGGGCGTGTTATACAAATAGTATACATATAACTGTATTAAGCCATTCTTGTATTTAATTTAACTCCACATTAACTTCGTAACTGTCTTATTGGGACAAATGAGAGGTCTGGCTCGTTGAATGTTTTTGTTGAAAGGAACTCATAAATGTTTATATGGCGTAAAATGTAATGTTTCATAGTTAATAATGAAATAGGAACTACATGCATTGTGCATGCTATGTAGTGAGCGATATAAGTTGTATGGTTTATACATAGATGGTTATGGGATCCAACCCGCAGTTGAGCTGGTTTCTTATGAGGAGCTGACAAGTTTTAAGCAAAACTACAATTCACGAACGCGCACACACACATTATATATATATATATATATATATATATATACATATATATATATATATATATATATATATATATATATATATATATATATATATATATATATATATATTGTTACAGCTAAAACAACAAAGAAAGCTAGCATTTCCGAGGTTGCCTTAAAGCTGGCTTCGCCATAGTAGTGTGTTGTATAGAGGTTTAGTTTACCTCACTTCTGTGTCTTATCTATACCCATAGTTACTTGGTCCTACTCATAATTCTCTAAAAATATGTTTGCCTGAATTATTATTTTTTCTTATTCTTATTATGACACATGAGTAGCAATAC
>JAQBSW010013415.1:0-14023 GCA_029291075.1 Eudiplozoon nipponicum | reverse complement strand
TCTCCTCTTCGTTATGCTAGCCTTTGATTTGCGCAATTTAGACCACTCCTTTTGCGTAACGTCATTTGGTGTGTCATCGCTTTCATTGTAATTGCGTCCGTAATTGATGTATGTGTCGTATTTTGCGAAGCGTTGGCTATTTTTAAAGGCATGTCGGTTATGTCTTTGTTCCAGTCCAATTTAATTTCTTTTTGAATTATTTTCTGCACGTTTAAGCAGGGCTTCAGCTTATTAATTGCAATAGCTTCAAAAGCCAGAAGCATTTTCTCTGTTTTTGCCTTGTAGAGAACTGAAAAATTGTTACTACTAACAGCATGACCTGTGAGGTAGTACATGTTCGCAAATTGCTGATTTTTGTGCAGGAGCTGCACCCCTCTTTAATAGTTTTTGAGGGAGATGCTGATTTATTCTAGTTTCGAGCCTCTTTTTTGATCTGCCGATGTACTGAGCGTTGCAGGTACATTGAAATTTGTATACAGACAAAGGTGTTGACGTCTCAGAGAGGCTATCTTTTTCATTCGTGCGCATCAGTTTTGTTGTGTTGAACACCACTCTCACCTGTATTGATGGAAACTGCGCACGAATGAAAAAGATAGCCTCTCTGTGACGTCAACATCTTTGTCTGTATACAAATTTCAATGTACCTGCAACGCTCAGTACATCGGTAGATCAAAAAAGAGGCTCGAAACTAGAATAAATCAGCATCTCCCTCAAAAACTATTAAAGAGGGGTGCAGCTTCTGCACAAAAATCAGCAATTTGCGAACATGTACTACTCACAGATCATGCTGTTAGTAGTTACAATTTTTCAGTTCTGTACAAGGCAAAAACAGAGAAAATGCTTCTGCCTTTTGAAGCTATTGCAATTAATAAGCTGAAGCCCTGCTTAAACGTGCAGAAAATAATTCAAAAAGAAATTAATTACTTACATATGTCAGTATAAACTAAGAATTGTATAGTAGAAAAAGGCACCATCCAGTAGACCGGTTTCCTTCTGTCCTTATTGGGAACTCTTACTGGCAATTGGCCAGAATTTGTCAGGACAGGATAATGAACCTGCACGTCTGCTTCGGGAATCTGGTGCTCTAACCACTGAGCTATCCCAGCTGCACACTACACTACACACAATTTTCAGTTATATACCAATGTAACTTGTTAGTCAATTTTCCTTTAGGTGGAGCTCATATGGTACCATTTAGACCTACTCAAGACCGCAACCTTGATTATAATAAATTGCCACCACCATCGCAACCAATGTTCGTTTAATTATAAAAAGAAATTAAATTGGACTGGAAACAAAGACATAACCGACATGTGTCTTTAAAATAGCCAGCTTCGCAAAATACGACACATACATCAATTACGGACGCAATTACAATAAAAGCGATGACACACCAAATGACGTTACACAAAAGGAGTGGTCTAAATTGCGTAAAAGCAGTGCTCTAAATTGCGCAAATCAAAGGCTAGCATAACAAAGAGGAGATTGGCTACACCACATGTACAGTGGGATTGAATGAACGAATATACTAACGAATCCAGAACAATGGCTGTAGATACTGGTAGAAATAAGATTTATTAATAAATGTTATTCCATGGAGTACGTTGTTTTGTTCTTAAAAAATGGTGAAATTAGAAACTATCAATATATATATATATATATATATATATATATATATATATACTGTAGTCCAATAAAGGGTATCAGAACTATGGCAATTGTATCAGTACAGATACCAACACTATGGTTGCGGATATTATATTGGTACCAGCCCTACTGTTGCCGAGTCGGTACATGGTATCAACACAATGGATTTCAATTTGTGCTAAATTTCTCAAAATTGAAAATTACAACTGCATTTGAATACCTGTTACTACAGAAAATCCATACACTTTGGCCATGACCCATATCAGTTATCACAGTTCGGAGTATTCATGACATCGTTCAATTACATATATGACACTAAGATACTGTTTATGGCGGAAAAATAATATATATATATATATATATATATATATATATATATATTCAATCATGTATTAGGTGTTGCGCACCTAGTAAATACTTATTTTAAATATTATCGTAAGGATAAGCCAAAGGCAATATGTTAATAAATTCCGTTCACGCTGTATTTGCTTTAACCTTCTGGTTATATTTGAATTATTTTTTACTATGTGGGCAGCACCTAATATTAGTTCTCCGTACCAAACACTATCTATCAATGGACTTATGTAGTCAATGTTTTGGAAATCAAGGGGATAAATTTTGATGCAACATAAAATCAAGCAAACATGCTGAGGACCACATAAACGCAGACACACACGCACAAATTTCACTGGTATATAATTAAATCATGTACCGGAATAGAGCCCTGTCTGACGCACATTCCTTAAACCAATTGACAACTAACATACAAGAAAGAAAGCGCTCAACTGGATGAACTGCTTCCGCAAACTGATAGCTTAAAATAAATAAATACCCAGTCGTTAGATTAAAAGTAGTTGTAATTTAGGTTTGTGATATGGTGTACCCTGAATAACGAGAGATCGAGAGTAGTTTGTTAGAATTTCAGACCATAAGAGGTTGAAAATGGGTTGCAACTGAAGTTTGGAGTAACCACGAGCTTAAATTGGAGTGTGGCAACGAATATAACATGATAAGTGACAGTTGTGGTCCGGTGTACAGCGTGCCAGATTCAAAAGCAAATGAACTCCATTTCGGTACATTTCGTAGTCAACTTCAAGACGGTCCGCATAGATTTCCAAATAATGCCAAAATCAAGCTACTGGATGAATGTATTTCTCTTCCTGTTGAAGTATAACGATTTTACAAACAGCATATCTATATAATAAAAATCCTGGCATTCTAATTTTATGTACTGTAACTTTAGCAATTTGTCATGGTGTCTGTTCTTAAATGACAAACGCGAAGTGGTTAGTTAGAACATTAGGCAATGTTGTGTATTTTCACTTTTCTTTCAATCGGGCTTAAGTAAAATAACGAAATATTATTGCTCAATTATATTGACAAACATATAAGTAGAATTATCTTTGCTGTACAATTCTAATAATTCTAATGCAATGTGAAGTAATTTGAATTCATTGATCTTGATCGGCATTATTTAAAATATTTTTGGACAATTTAATATTTGAAAAACGTAATGCGTGCTGTACCGCCACTAAAGTATTCAAGCGGTGCCATTAAAACTGTTATAAATAAAGCATAATGTAATAATTGTATAATAAACATTTTCCTAATATAATTGAAACAAGTCATTTTGTAAACTTTATGAGCTTAAAACATCATCATTATTTTAAAATCTATAATATAATCTACAATAATCATGTTAATGTGAACTAACACGGGTAATAAAATAAATTATACTCATTAACTCGCATAAAACCATTTTATTAAGGAACTAGTTCTCAATATATTAAATTTGTGTCAAATTTACTTTGCACAAAAATGATATTTTTACGTAGTAAGTCGCATTTAATGTGACTTTTCAACCTTAAATTAGAACATGGCGTAAAAATGGTTTTTGAGGGGCCTACCCCGATGTATATGAGGTCTTGATATTCAGAGATTCGGGGATCACTGATAGTTGTCCTAAATAAATTGGTCTTAGTTTAGTATTAGTCGCAGAATCTCCTTCAGTTTCGCAAAATTAAAACTGTTCCGCTGAAATATCTAAATCAAATGAAAAAAATTCTATCCATTGATATTTTAAAAGAGAAACTAGTTTTAAAATAAAATATTGCAAAAGCGCACATAAGTTATCCCTTTATAAAAAGGAAATTAGTTTCCCAATTGTTTTAACATAATCAAGCAAATCTATAATTATAAGTTAAACAGCCAAGATCTGGTGGTGCTTAAAACATCTTTATAAGCAAACAGATATTTCAAACGATTTATCTCAGCAAAGATGGAGCATAAACAAAATCAGTGAAGCTGCAATCAAAATACTATATGAAAAAAAATAATAATAATAATAATAATAATACTTATTACATTACCGTTTAAATGAGACGCAACATCCCAGATATATTATCCACAGATTAAATAGCAGTGACTACTCTGATATTAAATAAAATGTTTATGATTTTGCTAGCAAGAAACGCCAGATAAAATTTTCTGTAAGTTATTTCTTTATAGTCGAAAAATCCCATAATATTTAGCTATGCGCAGGCAGTAGGATTTCAATTCTGAAATTATCGATGATCAACCTAAGTAGCGCAAATATGAACATTTTTTAAATGCATACATAGTTCTGGGAAGACATTTCCTGCAATTTTCGAAAAATTGCCTTAATTAAAACCACAAACAATGCTGGCTTCCATTTGTTTCAATAACGCAAACATTTAAAAAGTAATATAGTGACAAATTATTCAGATGAAGTGTACCTTTGTCGCAGTTACATAAACCAAAGTTTTACCTGAATTGATTGGAAAATAGCGACTAATTTTGTCTGTGTATGCTCATATTAACCTCTGTTATTGCACCTTACGGTTTATTATTTTTGTTGTGTAGTGTGTTCTTTTAATGCATTTTAATAACTCTTGCTCTCAATAAAGGTAATTATTATGCTTCTTAATTCAAACAAACATGATTAAATATACAATGTAAATACAAATTTACACTGCCAACTCAAAATTGTTCACGACTGGAACAAATGTAAGCCTCGTTAAAAAATTTCATTTCCTATTTTAAATTGCAAATACATAATTAAAAGTGCATATCGATGTCATTGGTTGTAGAACTTTAATGGTCTGATCTCAAATTGGAAACGTAGATACACCCCCGAGTTCATTATCAATTTATCATGGAAAATCAAGAGGTTTATACTTTTGGTTTGCTTTTGGGAAAAATTTATGTAAATGACACCGTCTAAAATTCAAACATTTAATTTATATCCTGCATTCGATTTTGCATTCATAAAAGTTTTCAATGTGAATATATTTGACTGCACCAGAATTAAATATAATTTTTGTCACACTAAAACGATTTACTTTTGGTGTCCCAGAATATTTACAGGCTGCCTTACTTGATAACCGCTAGCTTATGTTAATTCACTGATTGACTGCCAGATAGTTCAGTTAATATTATTGTGAATTATAACATGTTGTCGTAAGACTTTTACTGTATGGGCATATTTCTTAATTTAAGATTTGCGTAAACAGCACAAAGGGAAGTTTATAATAAAAATATATATATATATATATATATATATACATAGACATTACTCTCGGTTTTATGACGTGGCATAGATAGATAAAATTAGAATGGCAATGAAAAGTGTAACTGACATTTTTACTAAACAGTCTGATACTAATATATTGTTGAATTGTGCATGAATCTATAATAATTCAACTTCCAACACGTTTGAATACAAAGTTTTGGAATTCTGCATTAAAAATATTTCATGTTTGTTCGAAACATTCAATATATTTTGATTTTCCATCGTCAAGTTTTGCGGTAATAAAAAATTACATTCATTAAATAAGGAATTAATTGCGATCGAAATATGCAAATACTTGTTTTCCTTTATAAGGCTTTGTTATGTTAATTTAAATAATAATATAATAATAATAATGTAAAATATTTATCCCCATGTACCATACATAAATCAGTTCAAATGAAGGAAAATTTTAAAAATATTTTAAATGCGAGCGTTGCTATTCTTCTATATTTCCTCCATTTTTCTGCAGTTTAATTTGAACGGATTTAATTTTAAATTTGTCGGATATGAAGTTCTTTAAATTTTGAGTGTCTTTCCTCAAAATTTTAATAATTGTGATTTCAAAAGAAACCAACCATGAAGCATAAATTGCAAAATGGCATGTTATTCTTCTTAGGTTAATATAATACATAATAAATCCAATACATTTCTTTAAATAACAAAAAGGCTTTTTGCGTCAAAATCAGAAGACCATGTTCTGAAATCTTGTCTCTTATTAAAACTAATATTAAATTTCACGCGATAACAAGGAAGTTATTAAGTATTGTATAAAATTACTTTATTATGTTTTACATCGTTACATGCATACAATCATATTGTTTTATATATATATGTATATATATATATATATATATATATATATATATATATACATATACTTTTCCGGCCAGACAAACTAAAGGCAAACATTAGTCATGTTATTTGTCGGATTTTATAAAATACAAATGAAACTTCAATTTCAGTTTAATTGCACAATACAACTTAATATTTCAAATGGGGAATGAGAGCAAACGTGCCATACACAAAGTGCAAGTTTCGGAGGATGAAGGTATCTGAGGCTACGGGAGCCTAGGTGGTAGTATTCATGAATGTTGTATGGAAGACATCTAACAAGAAGAAGAATATGAACACAAACCATTTTAACTAAGTCTAATCCATCTAGTGTTATTTCACTGGCCAATTATAGCCACGAACAATAAAAATAAAATGAATCTATAACCATCGGCCACCGTGCAGGATATACCTGTTGCCATATATATATTATCTGAAATAAGAATGCAAGATCCTACGTGTGTTTCAGAAATCGGTGGATTCAAAATTCTGCCACTTAGAAGTTTTTCCAAGACGGACAATTAAAAGTCGCTTATTGAACTGAATGCATGCCCGTAAATAGCCGATATTTTGTGACACGCCTAAAAGCGTTTACTAAAAGCAATCACAGATAACTTAATTCACTTTGACTTGTCAATATTTCGGCCTATGATTCTATCGATTGCATCACAGAGGAGAGAAAATATTCGTTCTACACGAATATAGCTCTTTACTAGGCAGAACGAAAAATTCAGCCATTTCATTATGGGCTATCTTTTATGTATCGCATAAATATGCGCGATGCATTTGCGTTGCACATAATGTTTTTTCGTGCACAGTTTATTCTCTGTTATCTGACTTGCACAAATTTTGCCTTTACGGAGATCGAATACTTTTACACAGTCGTTCCTGCATAATCTATTAACCGGATCTAGGTAATTATCAGTCTCAGCAAGAATCTATTTATCTACTTATATCCACAGCACAATACTCACAATAGCAGATTTAAGCAAATGTGGAACCTCGTTCCAAAACCGTTCTATTTATATGTATATCTTTTTTAACTCAACACTGGTTATAAACATAGAATTTATCTCAGTAACTAAACTCAATATATGCATATATCTAGCGCATAATGAATGCTCCTCACCCAACAATCTAAATATACACACATATATATATATATATCGTGAATACTTATCATCACTTTACAATCATACATATATATAAATTTTGTGTTTACAATTGATTATGCTAGTGGTAACAAATCTGACTCGTTTTTACTTCTGTTTCTTGTTTTGGCTGGTTGGTGATTGTGCATGCGTTTGTGATTGTTTGTATGCGTGTTTCCATGTAAAAATCATTCTCGCAGTATTGCAAAGTGATGTCTGAGATCTGGTCATTATTGTTTTAATAGCTTGAGAATTAACCATTTGTGCGCATTGTTCACTGTTACATGTACGAGTGCTATTTTCCCAGTGTAGTTGATCGTTTCACCTCGTTGCGCAAAGTTGTCGTTTTCCACATGGTAACAGCGCCAGTGTGGATTGCAGTGTTAAACGCTCATATTGTTTGGAAATTTCTGTCACCGTATGCGCCTCTGTTATTTCCACTTCAGTTTGTTGCCAATCCGATTGTATGTTTGTTGATTCTAGTCGATGGCCTGTTTGTTCTTGACTGGATACTAGTAGATTGTTGTTGAATTTTGTTATTCTTGGCCAGTCGATTAGAATATCATGTTGATGAAACTTTTGAATATTAAGGTCAGGTGCTTGTTGTTTTATATAAAGGGCTTCATAAATAAATAATAATTTTTTCTTATTTTGCTTTATGTAGAATTGTGAAATTGGTCGAATTGACAGGGTGCCCCGTTGCCAATATATGATCGGAAATAGCTGATTTTCCTGACGGTGCCAAGCCTTTGTTAATCAATTTCTATGGCAAATGTTGCTGGATTCTGCTTATCAATTGCTTCTTCGTACGTCCGATATATGTGCTACCGCACATACATGAGAATTCGTAGACTATGAATGATTTGGAGAGAATCGGCAATTGATCTTTGGCATCCAACCTCATGATACTCTGTGTACTAAATGTCATATTAACTTTGACACTGGGAAAGTTCTCCTTAGTTATTCTATTCAGCCGCCGTGCAATTATTGAGGCTGGTACGTCGCCTCTAAATGGTAAGTTTAAGAAAACCTGCTTGACGGTATCCTCTCTAGTACGAATCTGCCGTGGTCTGATGTTGACATCAATAAAACGCTCTGGGTAGTTGTACATAAGCAAAATTTTCCTGTCGTAGCCCAATTCTTCCTCAATCATGTGTTCAGAGCAGATCTTCCTGATTCTGTTTGCTAGGTTGTTTACTAAGTTACTTTTGTGGGATTTTGGCAAACTACTATTGTCGTGAATGTATGGTCCGGTGAAAGTGGATGTTCTCTGTATGGCCAGTGTTATATATATATATATATATATATTTATATATATATATATCCATTGTACCTCTAAAAGTAAAACAAAAGAAATTTTAATAGATATATAGAGAGAGTATATATATATATATATATATATATATATATATATATTCTTTGAAATGCGAGCTTTTAATAAAATTCATTGTACCCTTCTTATGTGCAAAAACAAAAAGAAATTTTATCAGATATAAGAAAATTTTCTTTCTCATGGTCTTCTCAAATATCTACTCATGAACATATCTTTATATATAAATTGGAAAGCAAAACAGCTTACATAATGTGGCTGCAATTTGTTTATTCATAAGGCTTCGTATGTGGCTAACTCCCCTTTGTTTTTGCATTTAGTAATTACTTTGAATGCTACGTCTGGAGAACATACGTGCGATGTTTCGATGATGTGTTGCGTAATAGCAGACGTGTATTCACCATTTGATTTAAAACAGGCGTTCAAGTTGCAATGCTCTCTCATTCGAGTAATTAACCGTCTGGTCGATCGGCCTACGTAAGTTGATCGACAACTTGTGCATGTATATTGGTAAATAAAATTTGATATCGACATTAACGGCTGTTTCTCTTTGATTGCTGGTAAAGGCAAGTGTGTTACCCTAAATAAAACTCGTAGTTTGGCTGCATTAAATGTGCGTGTCAATGCTGCTTCAACTTTCTTTTGTGCCATTCGGGAAACTGCATCCCCCTAAATGGGATGTTTAGGTAGACGGTTTTCTTTTCTGGCCCATAGTACGTCTGTTTCTGGTTAACTCCCCTTCTAATAATTGATTCAATTAATTGTCTGGGATAGCCATTAGACATTGAATCGTTAATTGCTTTATTATATTCATTTTCTTTAGAATCTTGACTAACCAACCTGTCAATTCTTGAAAAGCAACCACGAACTGTTGATAACTTATATTGAAATGGTACAAAACTGCTGTAATGCAAATCCTGTGCAGACCATGTTGGTTTAAGGTAAATTGTTCTGTTTAATTTACCATTAGTTTCTTTCTTTCTTTACTGGTGCATCTAGAAAGGCAGATAGTTATATATATATATATATATATATATATATATATATATATATATATATATATATATATATGTTGTACCCTTCCTAGGTAAAACAAAATGCTGCCTCAAAATCAACATCGCATTTATTAGAAGGATGTATTCGCTAATTTCGGCCCATCGATAGTGCCTCCATTGTTAGCTGATCGATTGGCACTTTTGATAAGTTAAGCACACGCTTATCAAGATCGGTCGGTATTAAATCACACAAAACTCCAGGTTTTACATCTTTTTCCAATTTGTTCAAAATTCTTGCTTTATCTTTCTTCATAACTGTCGGCAAAAACATCAAAAATTTCATTCTTGCAAAAAGACTTAGTTCATCTAATACACAAGATACACACCCAATTCTTGCCTGTAGCACTGCTTCATCTTCCTTCAACTGCTCAATTTTAGAATACGTCAACCTTGTAAGATTTCTTCGGTTGACTCGTAGTTTTGATTTTCGTAAACTGCGTACCAAAACACCTGGAAACCGTAATTGTTTAATACACTGATAATAATGTTTTAACCACAATTGCGTTCTTTGCGCTCTACACTTTAACGTCACTAGTTCATCTAGTTTTCTCAAAGATTCTTTTGAAATGCGAGCTTTAATAAAATTCATTGTACCCTTCCTGTGTGCAAAAACAGGAAGGGTACAATGAATTTTATTAAAGCTCGCATTTCAAAAGAATATATATATATATATATATATACACGACTATTTGATGGAAAAGGGATTCAATTTTCGAAAAGTCGGCAGTAAACAAAGATGTGATCGAACCGCATTTCCATTGGGACGAATTCATACCCAGCCCGATCGTAGACAAAAAGAAAATGAAATTTGTATTCAATCGGATTTTTGTGAAGCCGTCCGTGCAAAGCTAGTACCCGCGTACGCAAAACGCGGCATTGGAAAATTTACACCTTAGCTTATTAAGAATACTAGAAATTTTTCAATGCCGGGTTGGGTGTACGCGGGTAGTAGCTTTGCACGGACAGTTTCAGAAAGATCCGAGTGATCACAATTTCCAATTACCTTTGGTCATCGATCGAGCTGAGTTTGTATTCGTCCCAATGGAAATGCGGTTCTGTCACATTTTTGTTTACTGTGATGTGATAGAACCACATTTCCATTGGGACGAATAAAAACCCAGCCCGGTCGTAAACAAAAAGGAAATGGAAATCGTGATCAATCGGATTTTGTGAAACTGTCCGTGCAAAGCTACTACCCGCGTACGAAAGACGCGCATTGCAAAATATGAAGCTGAAACTCCGCAAT
This sequence comes from Eudiplozoon nipponicum, assembly GCA_029291075.1. Taxonomy (NCBI): domain Eukaryota; kingdom Metazoa; phylum Platyhelminthes; class Monogenea; order Mazocraeidea; family Diplozoidae; genus Eudiplozoon; species Eudiplozoon nipponicum. The sequence continues at coordinate 3,171 of JAQBSW010013415.1, read as the reverse complement.
CAAATTTCAAAGAATCTACTTAGTTTACGAAATAATGTTGGCCTATCCTCATCTTCCTGCTAATCATCTTGTTGACTTCCAACTACACAACACTTAATTAGAGAAGGCTTCCATAACCAGCGTTTTTAATAAGACAGCAAGACCCTCACAATAAGACTGCGAAGATTTCAAGACAGCAATTTCTTCTCTGCTACTCTCTCCATTCACGGTAGTCGGTTACAAATGTTTATAACGGCCCTCTTAATGACTCGAACTGTTAATAACTTTATTTTTATTCATTGTTTCGATCTTTATATAAACGCGCGACTCATTATATATACATTACATGTATACATACGTCAAGTATTTTATAGCATTTAAAAGGTAATTCATCCTGTAGACAGCTTTCGTCCTTATCGGGAACTCATCGCTTACGCTCGAACTTGGGGACGTCTGCTTTGGAATCTGTTGCTCTAATCGCTGAGCTACTCTGTCGCACAATATACAAAATTTTCACATAAATACCAACTAGTGTATCTTGGTTAGCGTTTCCTTTGGGTGGGACCTAGTTGGCATCTTTTAGACTTGTAATTCAAACTAACCAACCCCAAACTGTCAATATCGAACAGACTCCAAATTACATGGGGAATTGGTATTGGATTAAATATTTATATAATTAAATTTATATTGGTTGCCTGAGCGTTGATAACAATTACTAATAATCAAGTTTGCGATCTTGATATAAACACCAGTCCCATTATATACATACATTTGTCAGTATAAACTAAGAATTTTATAGTGTAGAAAAGGCAATTCATCCAGTAGACAGTCTTGTTCTTATTAGGATCTCATCATGTACTGTCCAGAAATTGCCGCGGGCGAGGATTGAACCTGGGTACGTCTGCTTGGGAATCTGTTGCTCGAACTACTGAACCACCCTGCCACACACTATACACAATTTTTTACTTAAATACAAACTGAAATTTAATGGGAAGCCTTTTCTTTAAGTAGAATCTATATTACATCCTTAAGACCTAACGTTCCTACTAAATATGCCCAATCTGCTATTATAGAAAATACATCACATTACATGCGGAATTGGTATTGAATTGAACACTTATATAGTTAAATGTACAGTATATAATTGTCGCGGTCAGAACTCGAACACGGGCACGTCTACTTTATCTGGCCACTTGGTCTAAAATTCACAGCACTACACCTACGAGATCATTGATATTTAAGTACGAAATTCAAATTAGAATCTTGTTTGTTAAGCAAATGAAATTATCTATAATAAATAATTAATATGAAATCTTCTTTAGGCTTGTTTGTTCCGTGAGGGATTTGGTGCTTATTATTGATTCTTCTCTCTGTTGAACGTGTTAATTTATGTCTTGCATTATTCATTTTTGGTTAATTTTTTGATATCTAGTACTTGAGGTCGTTTTTAAAATTTTGCTTAAAATTCAATTTGCTTTTTAAAAACATCCTTAAATTGACGTCCATTAAATTAGTCAATCTTTGTCCTTACTCAATGACTGTAATGATATTTTTTGTTCTCAACTTCAAAAAGAAAAAACACGCCTAACCATCTGAAACTTACCACTGAACATTTTCAAACTAGCATCAACACGGCAGTACAATCGCGTGTCTTTCCAAATACAGTCTTAAGTGGTTTTTTGGTGCGTAATTAATCACCAACATAATTACGCACGCAAAATTGTAGCTACATTATCGATTCATATTGTTTTGAACACATGGTAGACCAAATGCCAAATTTAGTTTTTTCTCTAGTGTCTTAATAATAATTTGAATACACCAGTTTGGAGGAAAATATTAACAAGTGATTTTAAACGACGTTTGTACGATACAAAATAATTTTTCACCATTAAGAATCAATTCTAATTGAGGTCAAATGCACTCATACTATCAGGAGGCTTTGTCGATATGCGCAACGAATATTAGGTAGAAAGATAACAATCTGTAATTTATATTTTAAACGTTACTGGACTCACGAAATGATACACAATGCAAAGCGCACCATGCTTGATGACATCAGTTATGCAATAGTCCTTTTGTATTCTCCTATGGAATTTGCGACCAAGAATTACTAATAACATTTGATTTGGATTAATTATTTTCGTATGCTAGGTTGCGGTAAAAAATAAGTTTTTCTTTTGCAACCTGATTATTTTGACTTTTCAATACAAAATAAACATTTTTCGTTTGGTGAACTCGCCATAATCTATCATTTAACATTTTCCCTCATTCTTACTAACTAAACAAAATTTGTTCAATACTATAAGTCAAATCAACAACAATTAGTATGAATCTGTATTATTAATGAAACAATACATGATTAAAAAAATAATTATCTACTTAGGCATAAGGCTTAAACTAGGCTTCGAATGAAGCACAAATTTAATAGTAAACCATCGAAAAATTTAATAAACTAAACACCATATTTTTCAGAATAGGCCAACTGGTTCACGTTTAGCGGTGACCTTTACTTCCAAAATTGAACGCTCATATAAATCAAGAAACCATTTTTGAATGTATCTGATGGCAATTCAGCGGAAAGTGTTTTACAAAAGATATATATATATATATATATATATACATATGTGTGTGTGTGTGTGCGTGTGTGTATTTGTGTCAAGATAAAAAGAAATGTTATCAGACACAAGAACCGATTCTTTCTGATTTTCTTCTCAGGTATCTACAAATGAACATCTTTTTATATATATAAATTGCACGTCAAAACGAGATAGACCAATGCAAATTTGAAGAGAATGTTAAATAAGTTAACAATCAATCAATTGCGTGGTCACCTTCAGTTCAATCTCAAAGCTTGAACAAGCTTCTTCTGCTTGCATTAATCCGCCTACAATGTGTTTATCCATTAAGGTTCATAAGTGAAAAACTATCTTTTGTTATTGCGTTTAGTAATTATTTTAAATGCTATGTCTGAAGAATGTACGTGTGAGGTTTCAACAATGTGTTGCGAAATTGCAGACGTGTATTCAACATTTGATTGCAAACTGCCGTTTAAATTGCTGTGTTCACTCATTCGAGTAATTAACCGTCTGGTCGACTGACCTATAAAAGTTGACCGACAACTTGCGCATGTATATCGATAAATAATATCTGATGTGGACATTAACGAAAGTGTGTTACCATAAATAAAACTCG
>JAQBSW010013414.1:0-10000 GCA_029291075.1 Eudiplozoon nipponicum | reverse complement strand
TGAAAGTGGTACTGTGACATTTATTAATGCTCTAATTCATAACTTAATAAAATATATTAATAATTAAGTTTTAATTTGTTCCATTAATGATTGCGGTCCATCGAATGAAACAGAAATCTATTAAGTTTTTTTCTTTTTTCTTAAGTCAATGGACTTTTTTCGTGATTTATTTCACGAACATAGAGAGTGCTTTTATCATTTTAATATCGAATTTTACAGTTAAAATGTCTTTAATATAGTTAAAAATTTAGTGTTTTTCTCATTGCAAAATTAAAACAAGTTTGATTTTATTCGTTTATAGTACTATTTAAATTGATTTTCTAGCTAGAGCAAATAATAGCATAATATTCATTAGGGTGAACGTATAGTGCGGCACTGCACGCTTTGTTTATTGATCATGCGATTTTAAAATCATAGCATAATTTAAATTTTGGAATAATAATCAATATCTCATTGCAACACGCAAAAGGTTTCTTCAATCAATTAATTAAAGCAAAAATATGATAGCCTAGTACCCAATAAGATTACAGAAAGAATTATAGCAAAATATGAAGCAATTTTATAATTTTGTTCACAAGTTTCATTAGATTTTTGACAAACCTACGATTCCAATATTTTTTTCGAGTTATTAAAATGCACAGGTAGACTTTATATGCGCATTCACCCATTGACATTGCTTTTACTGTCAATATAGTAAGGCAAAAACTGTAATAGAAGTTATTCTTACGTATGTTTCACTGGTGTAACTTTCATCATGGAAATAAAAAAAATATTAATTGGATTCATCACTGTAAAATTATTCATGCAAACTATAATTATTTTATACCAGAATGAATATGAATATATTCAAAGTATGATTAATTTTCAAAAAATTATTCATGATATTGTTTTTGAATAAATTATATTACATGAATTTGGACAAAACGTTTACGTTATCTAAATAGTTGCATGTAAGGTAATATGTCATATTTGAATGAGAACTAGATAATGAAATCTTTTAGTTAAATTTGACCGTTCATTGCAATTTTATTCATTAAAGTGGTTAGTTATATTTATTTGAAATTAAAAAAAAATACGTGTGAGTTGAAGCCGCTTTGCTACAGCTATCTGTTAGAACTGACATTACAGTAAAAAAGAAAGAAATAAAGAAAATATCTAAAGTGCGTTTTAAATTATCTCCAACTTCGTAGTCATAACACGCCATTGCTTATTAGAATGACGTAAACGATAATCACATGTATCCTCCTAAAAATTGAAATAAAATCGGAAAAATATCTCAGGTATTTAACATGTTTGTTGCACCTTCTTTTTCAATTAAAATTGGCAGCGCAACAGTTAATAGAGAGTCAGTAATTTACAACTAATTTTCGAGGAAGAATTATTAGGACTGACAAAATTTTTGAAAAATAAAATTTAAAAAAAATTAAATTATGATTATGGTCTACTTATTTGGAAATGCTTTGCATATAAATACAATATTTATGCAAAACGGTCTGGCCGCAGAAGCCGGTTGAACAGTCGTAAACACAAATCTCGTTAAGTGATACCCAAAGCTCTATCATTAAAAAATTTCACGAATTGTGGGTTGTTTGAATATAGTAAGTATATACATTCTATTTGAAATTTTTGCCAACATAAAGCAATTGACATTATTGGCTTATTAATGCCACATTTATTGCATTTGATTGCAGGATAACTAAGCAGAATTAATATATATGAAATGTCTCATGATAAAATGTAGAGTACCTTGGGCAGCGCATTCACAAAGAGCAGCAGGAAATTATGAGTAGCAAAATTTTACCAGCTGCTACTATTCATTAGATAAGGCTACAGTGGGTAAAAGGCGAAAATATTTGCTTATTAAAATATGGAATAATCATAAAATACTGTTTATACAAAACAATTAATTAAAGGCCCAGATCTCAATTTGACTGAAATATCTGGTTTTCATGTATCAAATTGCAGACGATTATGTTGGATTGCTTGCAAGCATTGCATGAAAACAAAATAGATGTGTAACACAAACATTCAGTGGCGTCCACGCACATAAATAATTGAACAGATTATGATTAATTTATATGCGAATGACTTTTCCCTTTTGAACTTTTGAGAAAATTTTTTTGACAATGAACAGCTACTAATATATTATTTATGTAAAAAGGTAATTGAAATCCGCTTTGTTTTCGAAGGCGATTTTTTGATTTTCGTCTTGCGCACAAATGTTACCTATTATTTTAGGATATGTTGAGTATAGAATTTCCTTCGATTCTCTTCTTTATTAATCGACTATTAATAGCATATTAGCTGTCTTTTTAGCCATAGCGTGTGTATTAATAAGCAATATTGCATTGATTAAAACTTGGAATCTAATCCATCAAATCTATGGCAAACATACTATTTGTCGCTAGAGCAAAGACCAGCCTGACTTTAGGTGTCAACTTTGACTGATATTTTATTCTAACTAAATTTGTATTGCCTTTATTTTTGGTGCGTCTTTCATGCTTTCTGTTGTTACATTTCATATTAGAATTAAATTTTTTTATAAATCTTACTAATAAAGATGTTTTTAAATTCACAAACACATGAAATTAAAATCCTTCATAACAAATATTAATTATAACTTTTATAATAAACTTCGTATTACTTTCATTTTCGTGGGAATTTGCGTCCACATATTCATGACTAACGTTCAATTCTGTTGAAGATTTCCTCGGAATTATCTATCCACTATCGTCCAGTTTCAAGTATTTTACGCTGTCCTAATTCAATATATATGATGGCAGACAGTATGAAAATCCATAGACATTTAATGTATTCATACAATTTAATTAATTATTAGGAAAGAATCATCTAAATAAATAAAAGATATATGGTAGTATTTAAATGCGCGATTTATGCTTTCATGAAATCTTGGGTATATGCAGTTACTCACTTGTGGACTCTATAACGTACCGACTGTCGCCATTCTATCTATGATATTAATGCCTATTTAACTTGTATTGTTGAACGCTTTTTTGCCTACTTTTAGAAAACTTTTTAGGATACCATTAATATGTAGGGAATAATGTTTTCATACATTGCATATATAAATGATTTATAAGAACAACGCTTGCTGAACTTTAAGAAAATATGCAAACATTTATAATCATACACATCAAGCAAAGATTTGTTTCAATAGATCTTCAAAGTTCATCTATGTTTCTTTTTTAAGAAGCCAATACAAGCATACTTTAAAAAGCAGTAAATGCGATGACAAACATTTCCACAAAATCCGAGAGCATTTCCACCAAAATTCTAATTCCAAACCAGACGGATTTCAAATGATTCTTCTAGATAGTAATTAAATAAAGCTGTAAATTGCAACATAATTTGACCAATTTTCAATAGAATAAAAGCATAATTTCTTCATGAATAGAGTATATATTGGTGATATTTCACAATTTGAGAAGGTCACCAAAGGTGCTATTTAATATCTATTTTGATTTATACTGTATATATATAGTTAAACTTAAACATATTTTGCCTTATAAATTTAAATTGTAAATTATTACATGTTTTCATCTTGTTATGGTATGAAACATTTAAAATATGCTTTTTTCAACCATATTATATAGTCATTTTTATTATCGTCATGAATTGTAATATTGGATCTGTTTGCGTATTACTTTACGAATCGCAAAAGTTGATGAACTTCATATTATACATGTGTGTATTTTCAAGAACACTTGAAAGATAGCAGATTGAAATTCTAAGTAGTAATATTAAAATAAAAAGAGAAAAACATAAAAGTGTAATGTTTAAAAAAGCTTGAACACAGAGGTTATATTAAATTTTGCATCAAATCGCGAACACACAATGAAATGTGTTTTACTATGGGCACATAATTTCTAAAACTCTAGTTAGACTGGTTAGTATATTCTAGATAAATGTTTCAAAATTCGTAGAATTATGTTTAGTAATAACGTTTGACCCTATCATCTTTCGAATTATATAATTATAATAGTGACGGAAAATTTACAATTTTACACTGATCATTTGCCGTTAGCTAGTTGCTAATACAAAATTATGGCTTTAACCATACTACCATGCTTTTATTTGAAATTTTAAATAATATAGTATCAAAACATTTTGAATGAAAACGTTCTAAAAACTTATATGAAAGAGGAAAATATAATGCTTAATCAGCAACAAATGTATGAATACATTAGAAATCGGCATAAAAAAAGAGAAACATTTAAACTTGGATATGTAGGTTAAAGTAAAAGAGTTCTCGAAATTGGATGATCAAATCTGAAACACTGTAGTTGTTACCTATTAAAATGAGATTATTTGTGATAGATAATAAAACAATCCGGACGTGGCATCAGGTTGTTGGATGCAAAATTTATAAGAAAAGTTTTTCGTTTAACAGTAAAAATTGGCACTCGCCAAACTAACTGACTTACATCGCGACATTTCAAGAGAAAGCGTGAGCAATAGTTCAAACAAAATGGCACATTATATTAATTATCGTTGTTAAATAAATAAAATCAAAATTCAGAAAGTAATCTGTAAATTACTTTAAATTATATCCAGCAATGCGGCATACAAGGCTAATGAACTGGCTTCGAAGTTTGCAATTTGATGCGAATTTAAATTCCATAACGGTAATAAAAATTTCTTTATCAAACAAAATGATAAGACGACGATAAGATATATATATATATATATATATATATATATATATATATGCGAATATGCCTAGTTGTAGAATTTGAAGTAATTGATAGCCTTAGAATTTTCCAAAACGCTAATAGGTCTAAAATAAAAATAAACACAAATAGATATGACTTGACCGATGTAAACATAAAAGGTTTAATCTGTGTTATGTGATTAGAGTGCTGAGTGTTTATTTCGATCTGACTATGATACCGGAAATGAGGTATCCACATATCATCGAACAGCTGGCAATAAGTCATTGTTTTTATTAGATAATACTTAGGATGTGGAATCCTTGGGAGTGAGGGACACAGTAAGTACCCTGTCACCACAGAGACTGACACAGCTCTGTTATCTGGAAATCTGGACCAATCAGATTATTGAAGAACTGCTAGTGCAAATCGACTTATCACGAACGCCAATCACGGATATGCTTAATTTGATGATAGCACGGCGTTAGAAAACAACGTAAAAGAAGGTGAATTAGCTATCGGCAATAGTTTAACAAGCCTCAGATATATATTTTTCGATAAAAATTTTCTGTTACATAGTATATGTTGTAAGTTTATACAGTAGGATTATGGAGAGAAAATTATAATTACATTAGTATGCAACGTTTAGGTATTTTTACAGAATTAATTAGATTTTTAATAATATTTTATTAGATAATTTAATTTTTTGCTACGAAATAAGAAGAAAAGTTTCTGTATCAAAAGTAGGTTTTACGAAGGTCGATCAAGTATAAAAAAAGAAATTTCTAAAGTTTAATCTGATAATTTTTATGCATCAAATTAATAAGGATATTTTTTCGATTGCTGAATGTTATGAACTTCTGAATAGTTTAAGGTTTTGTACATTTATTAGTTTGATAAAATTTGAATAAAATAATAATTGAAAGACGAAAAAAGTCCAGCGTTAATAAAACTTCTTACCCATTTAACGGAAAAATGTCTTGCTAACAGCATAGTTTTATGTGGGAGCCAGAAATACTCCAACAGATAACCGTGAACTTATTCAGTATTATGGAATTGAAAATCGGTGGATCCCTATGTTTTATGCGTATAAGCGCAATATTATAGTTAACATAACATGGGCAACTGCTTATAACATAGTCATATCATGCTTAGCGCGAAATGTACGTTACCTTTCGTTGTAGGCATACTGAAACTGATGCCTCATTCCGTTAGATAAAGGATATTAATCATTCGGAGAACCAGCATTCTGCAAATTCTTGAATTTTTTTCGATTATCAGTATATTTTAATAAAAGTATATTAAAAATATTCTCGAAATAATGTTCTTGGACTTACGTTACGCATACCGATTTAAATCACCATACACCATTATATTAGCTATGATTGGTTGGTATATATAAAAATAATTTCAATTACGTTTACGAGCTTTGGATAAACGCAAATCGCATTTATATTTTTCTTAAGTTCGAAAACTTGATTTACAGAAATAAGAACAGAGATGTTTTATTTACTCTTAAAACACGTCATTAACAGTTAGATTAAGCTCCCATTCCTGATAGAACAACGATTTTTTGAAGTCAGCCAATTAAGTCTTGTTTTAATTAATTCTATTCATTTTAGTTCAGGATTACCCTAATTGTATTTTATTTTGAAGATCAAACTTTTCACGTGGAATATTTTTATTTAATGAAAGTCAGTTAGTGAAGTGAACAATGACTAATGCACTACTAAAATCTGAAGTCCGGCCTTTTATTTATAACTTAAAACTACCGCTATGGAAATTTATTTTAATCTGTCTTTATTAGAGCTAAACAAGCGTCCGCAAGACGAAAATGGCATATCCATTTTTAAAGTAAATAGCCTATAAAATAATAAGTATACTCACAATTTTGTATTTGTGTTTAAATCTTCCTTTGAATCCAATCATATACAGTTTGGTTGGCGTAAACTACATTTTACGATTAATTTGCTATCTCTATATTGATATTTTAACAAGCGAGGTAAATTATATTCATCATATCATTGATAATGAAATTCTACATCAAAGGTAAGAGTTACGTAATAACAGTTGAGAAATTATTTAATGATTAGGAGACAAAACTAAATTGTACCATTTGTTTTTGTTTGCTTATAAACAAGCACGGTTATTGGATAGCGAGAGTATTTTTTACGAAGTTATCTCAATACTAAAAAAACTTAAAAAACTTCCCCTGTAGAAGCAAATCGGGCTAAAATTAAATTTCTAAAATTTTCTTATCCATAATTTGTTTCAAGAGTATTTATTTCTAGTCCGGAAGCAAATTTTACTTTGCTTACTAGCTTCCTGCGAGCTAGCAAAATAGCTGCTCTGTTAAAATTATAGGTGTTTTTTAGTTGTTAAGACTGAAGGTGAACAATCCGTGTTCTATATGCTGAGTACGTATTTTGTAATAAATTTTCAACTTTTATGTTAAATTCTCTGTATCAGTTCAAAATGTTAATACTTGCAATAAAGAAATCGCATTTTCAAGTATATAGCGCATTAATCCGATGAGAATTGCTTTTAAACTCTCACGGTTATTTGTTATTTTGGCATAAAAATAAAGTTAGCTAAACTTTAAGCTATTTAGTGTTTTTTGCCAAAATGGTAAAGAAAGTTTAAAATTTAAATGTAAGCAACTGAACGTTTTTTGAAGCCAACAGTTATACAAATCTGCCCAATATTTACAAGAACATTCAAATTAATTGCGCCACACAAAATTAAAGGGAAGTAAAAAACATAATTATTCATATAATAAGCTGAAATCGACAAATTAAACGACTGGAGAGCTAAGCTAGATTAATAATTGTTAATTTCTATCAATTTTAATATTTCGGTAACTCCCGTTTTCTTCACTTTCGTATGCCTGCCTTTTGAGGACTGTCAAATTCTCTTCCAATAGCAGATAAACCGAAATGTTATTTACCTGTCTATGAGAGAAATGCATCACCACAACGTTTATCAAATATTATGCAACTAGACAATAAAAGACTTCGAGGATAGTGGTGACAATTCTTTAAATCAAATTTGCGAGCTTGAAGTTAATACCAATTGCATTTTATTTAACCCGACGCCGAAAAACATAGCACAACTGACAGTAGTATTCTTAGTTGTTCAACAACTGGTTAAATACAATGTGATTGGTATTTACTTCAAGCTCGCAGCCATAATTTAAAGAATTTATCAGAGATTCCTGTTTTTAATCCTTAATCACTATAATTATTTTACGTTGAATTTATTAATGACAAAACAAATCTTTAAACTTTTCTTGGTATGTCGATAATCCCTAACGTGGTTTGTTGTAGGAACCACTCTCCTTACATTGACATTACATCCGGTCATCCCGCATTTTTAATCAGAATTATGTCAGACGAATTATCATCGCAAAGGAAATAAATTCGCCACAAATGAATCGTCAAAGCCCTGCGCAAGAATCCTCCATAAAATGCAAACGTACGCTGACTGTATGTGAATAATTTAAGAAAACGAATATTTATACATGCAACATCTTCTAAAATTATGTACGTTAGACATACTGTACGGTTTATAATTCACACCAAATAATTTTTTTCAAAAGTGATTACCAGTGTGTGTTTTGAGAATGCATTGTATTAGCTGAAGATAAATAATTTGTATAGCATATAGCTGACTGACAGATAAGTAAGGTGAATTCAAAATAATAAAAACCAGCACTTCTCTCATAACTAGCCTTGACGTAGCAATCTTAAATACAACCCAATAAATAAGATAGACGCACAAACTGATAAATGGAAAAAGAAAAATGTGTTAAGTAAAGTATCTTTGAGATTTTATTTCACCAAACTAAAAATGCAATGACAAAGTCAAGTACGATAAAAAACGAATGACAGAAAACGATTTAGGAAAATTTAAATATTAGCAATCTAAGTCAGTTTTAAATCAATCAAAAATGCAAGAAAAATATTAATGAGTGGGCGATAATGTGTAATTAAGATAATATTATTGAAAATAGAGTACTCTTCATATAGCAATCACACACTTAGCTACAGATCTGATTTTTTAAATGCAGTTTTATAATTTATTTATGAAAGAAACTTTTTGAAACCAGATATGATAGGATAAAAATTATTTTGCGCAAGTTCATTCAATGTGTTTAGATTTTTTACTCGTTCTCAAATTTATCAAATATTTGTGTTGTCTTCTTTAATTTTTTTAAAGTCATTTTAATTAAACAACTAAATTATCCATGATTCTATCTAATTTATATAAAAATTCTCAGTTTATTAGCATTATTAATAAATACTTTGACTGTACGTATGTGCCTTTTCATTTCTCCAACAACAGATTATACACCATACCCAACAAAACCATCTATATATCAGAGAAGTTAGCGAATAAGGTAATAAATTCATACCAGTCGATTTATTTATTAAAAGATCTTTCTGAAAGAAAGTCGATCTGTCTTCGAAATGAACCCTATTTTTTCAATATCAATAAAATATATAGATAGTGGAAAAATTTGGAAATAATTTTGATTTGCAAATCAGAATAATAAACATTATTTGTGTTTAATAATATACAAAATTAAGTTTTTTTAGGAGATCTAACGTAATTACTTGTTAAAATATACTTTTATTCTTTTGCGCATGTGTGCATGCATGTACGTATGCTTTTCTGTATCTATGTATACTGTAATTATACTTCCATTTTGTTAAATTTGCATGAAGTTTTTTGTCTTTAATATTTGTAGTTACTTATATATTTTTGTGTGGATAGGTGTACAAATATTTGAAATAATTAATAAATTTATATATTTACAGTAGGAAGAAAAGAAAATATATAGTAGATGAAGGTAAATTTATTTTGAATATTCTTGCCATATACTAAAATAAAATAGCAATAAGTATCAACTATATATATATATATATATATATATATATATATATATATATATATACTATATATATATATATATATATATATATATATATATATATATATGCATTCTTGTTCATTTTGTATGAATTTAGCTATGTATGTTTGTATGACTGAATGTAATATATTTTGTATGCATTTGTGGTGTGTGCATGCAAGCAGCTTTGCTTGAATCTTTGTATATAATGGTTTTTTCGGGTTCAATCTGATTAAATAATTAAAGGAGAAGAGGTTGCGCCGTGGATGGTACCAATTATCTTAATAAAAATTGCAATCTCGATGTTAACTCCAGTTCCATTTTACCCATCCAGTAGAAAGGTTTCATCCTTATTGGAAACTCATCATGCACCGTCCAAAATTTGCCAAGAGCAGGGCTCTAAACTGGGCACATCTGC
>JAQBSW010013413.1:0-14027 GCA_029291075.1 Eudiplozoon nipponicum | reverse complement strand
ATATGCAACATTTTCAAACATGGCAAAATCATGGATGCGTAAAGAAGACAATCTACGTAATAGTAATACAATGACATTAATTAACCAAAAATTACAGCTGAATTTTGCGACGGTAGAACCGATATAAAGATAAATAACAACAAACATGATAAAAAATTAACGAATTATGTTAAAATAAACAAAGTCGTGAAATTTAAAATTTTAGCGCGATAATCATTGCTGAATTTGTTTGTACTATTGAAAAATCCAAAATATAATTATTAATTTATAAAATCTGCATAATTTACATATACTTCATCGACTAAAAAGTAACCTGCTAACGATTTTAATTTGAGACTAAATTACAGTAAATTTTACTTGGAGATTATGACTTGCCAAAACCAATGTATAGAAACCAAATCATCAAAATCTATCAGAAACAAAACATTCAAGTTAAGATTTTTAGGAATGATGCCGTTAAATCTGCAAAATTCTTCACAATAAGCTCGCATCGATGTCATACCACGCACAATTGTCAACCCGGAAATTTAATAAATATGTGGTGTCCATCCGTGAATGGGAGCCAATCAGATACTATGATGTTTGAATGAAACGGTTTGTAGTTGTCACTGTCACATCCCAATCAGTCCACTGCTTCTGAAGCAAATCTGTTGCTGGTTGGACACGGATCGCAGCACGTGAAGTGCCATCACTGAGTGTATGTAAAAAACGCTTTGGCCAGCGTGAAAGTTAAAGATTTAGTTTATGGTCTGGCGAATAGCAATTGTATTTGGATCGATAAAAAAGTATAACACTTATTCTTTCCCCATTCGTTGGACTCTCACTCTAGAAATATACTTTTTAATACTGAGTTTGATTAGTATGCTAATCGCTAATATTGAGAGGCTTTTACCCTTTACAGCAACTGAGTTTAATAAATATTTTACCATACTATCGATTTTACTAGCACACAAAGAAGATACAGAAATTATTAAATTTTTAATCACTAATCAATCAATTATATAACGAGAAGTCATCTTCGACTGAGAATTAGCCTCTAAGCACTAAGCAATTGGAAAAATTTTTTCCAAAATATTTAAATTGTTTGAAGGCATAACGATAGAAAAACTATTTAATGCCTGTGCCACGCCTTTTAAGTTTTATTGTTCCAGGTGAATTATTGTGTCAGATCAGTGAAACTTTTTGGCGGAATGCAAGTTTGATTCACGGGAGCTTCATGACATTTCTATTTTTCGCTAAGCATATGTAGCCTACATGTCTTATAACTTACATATTATGAACTTTAAGAATACTAGTCTGCAGCTGACTTTAGTTGATCACTTGAGTCGTTTTCGTTTAAGAACGCTAATCACTGCTGCCATTCTAAATTTTTTATCATATTATGGCCGAAATTCTGGAAAATCTATGTGATGTCAACCAAAGCGTCATATTTTACCATTTCTCAGTTATTAGCATAGGTTTTATTAAATCAACGAAAACCTTTTTCCACGTCATGCTATATGCCTAAAAATGAGCTCAAAACAAAGTCTAAATTGTTAATTATAGGCTAAATTCAGATGACAATTTATGAATAAGGCAAAATGCACTAATTATTTACCATGATACGGTAAAGAAATAATGAAGTGTATTTGACATTTAGATATTGCTATCTATGAAAGAATTATAAATATAATCGAGATATACGTTATTAAATTGAGAAATTCTTCTAAAAATAGCACGGTACAAAAGCAAAATTGGAAGACTATTTTTTAGCTAGACCTCCTACTGAATGAATTACCCAGCTCATTTCGTAGTTAATTACGAATAAATATGTTTATGTTAATGTATATTACTTACGTAAATTAAAAAAATTAATAAAAAAAATGATGGACAAATTGCAATGACCATATGTCCATTTTCGAATATACGTAGGCACATACGTAACATTTATCTAGCTGTTTAATTATCAAATACCTACTGTGATTTGTCAGCTTTGTAAAAAGAAATATTAAAAGCAACATGGTTAAAGTTTTAAATTTGTCGTGTTTGGCGTAAAAAAACAATTTGTGTTTGAGTGTAATTTTTAAGCGTTCATTTTTGAAATTTTAAAAATTAAATATACTTAATCATATTATTTAATAATTAGACGGTTTTATTTGGAAGACGCCCTGAGCATCTTTATCGTTATAATAAGTAGAGAATACAATTACAGGTTGGTTATAGAGAGCCAATTGTTTCCAGTTAACCTCAATAGGCGTTTGAATTGAACGAATTAACCTTTGTAATTGACAATCGGATTGCCAGTTTTTTATTTTTTTGGTACATAATAAAGATCCTGCGGCTAATAAAAATATCAAACTCACCTTAGTCTTCTGTAAAAAATATGTGACGTCTTACAGCGATTCGTAAGGGGTAAAATAACGTTTTTTAAGGAATCCATCAATGTCATCATCATCATTTCCAGCCACACAAAAGTCAAGTGACTAATGTTTCACTGCCATATAACCATAAGGAGTGGGAAAAAAGTATATAAGTGAATTTAGATAAATTATTATTGAGATTTACGAGAGAGGGAGAGGGGTAGAGAGAAAAGGAAAACCTTGCTACTATGAGTAAATTTATCAGGATAACTCACAGAAATGAGGCAAACTAAACTTCTCCACAACACCATTATGTCCAAGTTAGCATTCGGGCAAGGTGACATCAGCAACACAGCTTCCTTGCGGATTTCACCGTATCACATCATAAACAAACCGAACCTCGCAGCTAACTTTGCCCTACTAAGAAAAGAAAGTTACGAAGATGATTCTACTATACATTTGCAACAAGATCGCCACTGAGCTCGATTCGCCACCATATCGCTAAGAGTTTCTAACCAAGAACTGTGATGTGCACGAGGACCCCATCCCGGCAGACGAGTGGATCCTATACTACCCAATTTGAATGTAAGTGACTTTAATTGTTTCTGCCATGTCAAAATCTGCCCACCTTGTTTCTTACGCCAATTTGGTGCTGGATGAGAGAACAGAGCTCCACTGGGCAATCGGAATGAGGGTATATGCAAAACGTGACCGAGCCAACGAAGTTGATGGAGCCTTATTTGCTTTTCTAAAGACGAGCACTTATTGTCAGATCCAAAAATACGTCTAAGGATGTCAACGTTAGTTATTCGTTGTTGGTAACCGACATGTGCTATACTTCTCAAACAACGATGATCGAATGCCTGTAAGCGTCTCAGATCATCAACTCTAAGAGGCCAAGTTTCACTAGCATATAGTAAGACTGCGCGTACAGATGCATTGTAAACACGACCTTTAAGGCAAAGTGAAATATTCGCGTTTCTCCATAAATGAGGAAGGTTCGAGAAAGCTACTCTAGCTTTCGCGATCCGTATTCTCACCTCGTCGGACATATTGCCTACGTTATTGATAAAGCTCCCAAGATATGTAAACCTGTCGACTATGTCAAGATCTCATTCTGCAGTCGCAACGTTGGAGTGAGTGGTGGGTGATCCTGTAACAGTATCTTACATTTAGAGGGTGCGAATTTCATACCGAAAGACGGAACAACGTTTGCTAATCTATTTAAGGTGGCCTGGGCAGCATGCTGATTGTCGAATAATAGTACGATATCGTCCGCATAGTCAAGATCGACTAGTTTATTTCCCGGGAGAACTTCAACTCCAGCGTCCTGAATGTGTGAGAGAGTGTTGTTCATAATAGCATCGATTACAAAATTAAACAAAAATGGAGAAAATGGACAACCTTGACGAACACCACTGCTGGTTGTAAAGTTATGCGTTAATTCGTTGTAAATGTATCAATTTACATAGAGAGTTTTAAGTCTTTAATCATTGTTTTGTCTTAAATTTCTAAGAACAGATTTGCCTTACAAAGTAGAAAACAATAGCCTGCGTTTTCTTTCTTATGTGAAAATAAGACGAATTTGTTTTAGTGAATGAAATTTATAAATTATGTTATAAGTTAGGTATGTCAATGGTAGTTTATTCGCCGAATTCAGACGTAAAAGATTTACAAGTGGTTTGATTAAAATGTTTCGTACATTGACAGTTTTGGAAGGCTAACTAAATCAGTTTAAGGTGTCGCCATTTAAAATGAAATAAGTGTGATAAAAATTATTTCACCCTTTGTAAGGCCACCTATTACAATTACATTAACTTACGGAAACTATTAGCCATCGAACTGAAACGGAAGGTGGTTCGTATGTGCAATGAAGAAAATTCGCAGTTGAATTTTATGGAAACCCCGAACAAATCGGTTGCCCAGTGTATCGGGGAGCTTATCATAATTATACAAAATCAAGAGTTAAAATTCTATATCAATCACTCCAAGACATTTGCGCCTTTAAAAAAATAAAAGACATGGAATATGTTTTCATTTGTAGCGGTAACAGGTCTTAAATGATATTCACTTCAAAAGCAGTGGTAGACCGAATATTTATCTGTATTAATTAATGGTCTCATTTCGTAGTGTAGAGACCATTTCTGTTACATCACCACAAGTTTTTCCATCATCGTATTACCAACTCGTCCGTATATTCCATTTCCGAAAACAGGCAAATCCCATTCCACCTTCGGTAAAGTTCACCCAATCTGTTTATATCAAGTTCGCTACCTTGATTATAATAAATGCTATTACCGCTCTCGCAACCAATATTCGTTTATTTATACAAATGCTAAATCTAATATCACTTCCAAATCTAGTGTGGTGTTTGTTCAGTAATGACGGATTTTGGATGGTTAGTTGGAAATTTAGGTCTAAATAGATACAATATTAGCTCCACGTTAAAGGAAAGAAACTAACCGAGTTACATTAGTTAGTATATGACTAAAAATTATGTGTAGTGTGCGGCAGTGTGACTCAGTGTTTTCGAGCAGAAGATTCCGAAGCAGACGTGCCCAGGTTCGAGCCCTCTTTATGGCAAATGCAGGGCAGTACGTGAAGAGTTCCCAATAAGGACGAAACCGGTCTACTAGATGAATTGTCTTTTCTACACCATGCAATTCTTCGTTTATCCTGACAAATGTATGTACTTAATGGGACTGGTGTTTATATCAAGTTCGAACCTTGATTATAATAAATGTTCTCACCGCCCGCGCAACCAATGTTCGCTTAATTGTAAAAATGAAGAACGTGTTGACTTATGTAGCCTAATCGCATACATTTTGCAGAGAATAATGCTCAGATAATGTGTAACCCCAAAGAAGCAATGTCTATTACTGTAGCCAAGACTCAATAGTTAACTTTGTAAAATAGATAAGAAAGTTGGCATAGAAAAATGAAATTTTTCTACAATCTAGAAGATAAGTATCAAAAGAAGACACAACTAAATAACCTGAGCACAATCATCTCTCTATGCTATTAAAGTAGTCTGGGTGATTAAATTATTCATGAATTAATTAAAATAGAAGGACAAAATATATACACACAGTTCAAACTTTGAACAAGAAAACTTAATTAAAATTTTAATGTCGTAATTTTCCGTAACCGCTAACCGGGATGGTCTAAGTAATGCATGAATTAATGATGCTAAATCACATAAAATAAATAGCCACATTAACTCAAAATTCAACTTAAGTAACAATCATCTACGGCTAGGTGCCTTGCCATTATGTGATTTATTTTTCCTGACTGTCTGTTGCAATTTGATTTCGTTTGTTTAATTCAACTAAAATGATGTTTCACTAATTGCTTTGCATGTGTCATTGATAGCGCGATATGCTCTGTAATCACTGCCACCTGTTTTGTGTTGGCAAACGTGGAATGCCCTCACATTATGTTAGTCGTCATACAAGTTTCTGAAAGGTAACGTGCAGTAATTTTTTTTGAAGACGAAAAAATATTTCAACTTCTTTGTTAAACATTTATATGGAATGCATTCAGACTTCACTAAAATCACATTTTCCTGTCCATTTAGTATGATATTTTTTATTATCTTTTTATTTATTGCGCATTAGTGACACGTTGGACTATTTTAATTTGCAGGTAAAAATAAGCAACACATTACCAATTAAAAACTATTGCCAGTGGTGATGTTGCGAAATTAAAATTTGCTCACGGTGATTTTCTAAGAAACATGTATGCATTTTTTCCGGGATTTTGATCTTTCATCACTCCGTGGGGTTTTAATTGAAGACGGCCACTCGCCGCACAGGTGCGTGAGTGTTGAAACAAAAATTCAAGCATGTTAGTGTTACGCTTATAGATTACTCCTATCCATGTAATTAAACGAACATTGTTTGCACGAGCAGCGATAAAATTTCTACAATCAAAGATGCAATCATGATATCAACACCTAGTCCTCTATGTTTATACATTTGTCAGTATAAACTAAGCAGTTGAATTTACTTCTCAAAACTATAAAATACTTATTTATTGCTGACAAATGTATTACCATAGAAGGTCATATGATAATATCAAGGTCGCAAAATTGATTATAGTGACCACTACTCATGTCTTCATATTAGATTCGACACCAGCGTTAAAGTCACTGAACGAAGTAAGTTTTTCTAAGCATGGCTCATATTACTCATGAGGCTCAGGAATTTTATCGTTTGGAGGCGCATATTGTTTATGGATAAAAATGCTCATCCTTTTTGAATTGATCAAATATAGGATAATATTACTCTATAATGACATAAATGACTAAAGATTTCATTGCCTATAGGTCTCATACATAAATATAAACATATTTTAAATTGAATCGGCATAAAAACAGTGGCCAATATCAGTTTTGCATACACGCAGATGAAACGTGAATTGTCACAGAGAAAATGAGTATAAACAAAAAACATATATATTCATATAAATGATATGGAAAAAAGTTGGGATATAATTTATTATTATTTGGCATGCTAAACAAATACCATCATTTAATATGCCAACTTTTACAGAATTTTAATAAATTTAACAAATGTTGTTACCAGATAGTTTTCCTTTGAAAACCCAAAACATTTATTACCTGAAATAATTTTTTAAATACCAACTGTGATTTTAAAGTAGCGTTTTTGCTCCATTTTATCAGCTGATTTATTACACAAATAGAACACAAAATTAAATAATTTGAAAGAGATAAAAAACAGTTCACATGCAAAGTGAACCAAAATGTACATCGATCCAGCGTGTTCTTTGACATCGATCAAGGCCAGGTTGTATTTATTTACTTGAGTAACTAGTGTTCATAAAAATTTGTAATTCTCAATTTTGGTTAACTTTAGCATACATTGAAATCTATCGTGTTGGTGGCATGTACCTACGTGGCAAACATATTGGTAGTACAATGTAACTTTTTGGTACCATAATGTTTGTATCTGGTACCGACATAATAGCCATAGTGCTGGTACCCTCTAGAGATTCGTTATGTATATTATGACAGTGAGTTAGCTTTGAAGTCGCATTGTCGAAGACTTCATATGAAGTTAGCTTCACTACTGCAGGTTTACACATTCGTATAAGAGATTGTACTTTCCAATTTTCCAACATTCCTTACCCAAAAACAAAGTGGGTAAAGGGCGCAATATTGGCTCCTACTGATGAGTCACCAGTAAGCACGAAATAATTGTGCACTAGATTATACTTTCCGTTCATGCTCCTTTTGGTTTATCCTTCTGGTCATATTTGAACTAATTTGTTACTAAGTGTGCACCACCTAGAACATGATTGTTTATATGTTATTTCTCTGGCACAATCAGTACCTCAAAATTAATGAAAAGTTCTAATCAAATTTATACATTGAAAATTAAACAAATAATTGGGCAAACTTTATAATAAATAAAATTTTGAAGGTGTTTTCCACGATTCATTACAAAACTGTTTCTTTGCTTATTAAAGATAGAGTTAAATTTACCGTAGATAGGCATAATAATGAAATATTTTGTTCACAAGTCACAATTTTGCAAAGCACAACGGATTCTTATTTATAGATGTACGTGAAAAACTAATCTTGGTTTGCAACAATAAAGTTGGTAATAAGATTATAAATTAATTTATTGTGCGGGTGGTGACAACAATTCTTTAAATCAAGTTTGCGAGCTTGAATTAAACACCAATCCCAGTTTATTTATTCAGTCGTCGAACAACAAAGCAAAACTACCGCCCGTCGCACGCACTGACGCGTTTCGACCTTACATGATCATCATCAGAGTACGACGGCAAACTGACTAGCGAGGATTGATCCGCATTGCATATATCTGGAAAGAAACATTGGATATGCTTCTCTCAGCTCTATTAGTCTCGCATAAGTTGTATTTGACTGGAAATGTCGGCTGCAAAATTTCTATTCAGTCACGAACATTAACTGTTTGCAGCTTTATATATATATATATATATATATATATATATATATATATATATATATATATATATATCAAAAAAAAAAAATTAAAATTTAATTGATTTCTCGAGGGTGGGTAACAATTTACAAATGAAGTTGATTCGAAGTAAATCAATCAACCAATTCTATTAAACCAGTCGTCAGACAACATAGAAAAATACCAATCAATTCAATTTATCAATAATTAATTTTATTTTGTACATTTATAAATATATGGCGAAAGCTGCAAACAATTAGTGTTCATGAATGCATTGAGATTGTGCATCCGACATTTCCTGTCAAGTACAACGTATACGAGACTAATAGAGGTGAGAGCGGCATATCTAATTTTGCTTTCCACATATATTCACTGCGACTTGATCGTCGCTAGACAGCTTTCCCTCGTACTATGATGATGATCATAGAAGGTCGAAACGCGTCAGTGCGTGCGACTGACGGTATTTTTGCTATGTTGTTCGACGAATGGCTAAATAAAATGAGATTGGTGTTTACTTCGAACTCAAAACTTGATATAAAGAATCAAATTGTTGTTTTGTTCGTACAAGCGTGAATTTAATTTTCTACTACATCTGCCTACATATGATTATCTGCAGGTACAACTCGAATTACGAATAACGTTGGATAAAGATTGCAGGACATTTTTGTTTTACTGACCATGTAGTTTAATTTTGTATTAGGTGTTGCGCACCAATTAAGATATTAGTTCACATTTGACCAGACGAATAAAATAATTATATCAAGAACTAAGCGCATAATCTCGTGCACATTCGTTTCGTGCTTACTGGTGACAAATCAGAAGGAGCCGGTATTACGTCCTTCACCTACCATATATTTGGGTAAGGAACATGGGAGAATTAGAAAGTACAATGTCCTTTACGAATATATAAACCTGCAGTAGTGAAGGTAACTTCATATAAAGCCTTAAACAATATGACTTCAAAGCCAACTCACTATATATAATATATAAACCTAGCCCGTAAAGTGTACTAACTCTATGGATATAGTGTAAGTACCTGATTCCAACACTACCGTTGCTGAAATATTATTTGATATCAATAATATAGTTGCAGAGTCGGTATAGGATACCAAAAAATGGAATTCAATGTACGCTAATTTTCACAAAAACTGGGAATTTCAATTATAACTGAACACTTGTTACTCCAGCAAATATATGCACTCTGAACTCGGTCAATATCAGCTGTCACATTTGGAGGTAATCGAGATATCATTAAATTAAATATGTAACAGTTATGTAATTTTTGTGGCGGAGAAATAATAAACATTTATATATACATATTATATAGAGCAGGTATATATATATATATATATATATATAAGCAGGAAGAGAAAGATATATATATATATATATATATATATATATATACACATATTTGCAATTTGGTATTAGGTTACGCATCTCGTAACATATTTGTTGAAATATGACAAGACGGATAAACCAACCACAGCATGAACGGAACGCATAGGTAGGGTAAGGTCGTTTGTGGGTGTTTACGAAGTTAATTCAGCTGCGAAAAATGTGAACGCCAGTACAGAATGCAGCCTATTTCTTGTGCGTTTAATTGCTTCTTCACCGTTGTATTTTAATTGAACATACTCAGGATATTTGTACAAACATTTATGATATTTTCTATTATATAATGAGGTTATATTTTACCATTAAAATGTGATTGGTTACCTTAGATGAATAGAGTATTACGCGCACCATTCAAAACAACCAGCAAACAATATGCGGCATTTTATTTCAAGCATTTTTCCTTCCAATTGGTTGAAGCTATGGAAATTTAAATTTTGCGCTGTTCATGTTTTTGTATGGATGACTGATCTATTAAATCGGGTGAGACATGAAACATTTGAACAATTTTTAAAAGGTTAATTAAAATTTGAGACAAGCGTAGAGAAATTGAACAATAAATTTGATTGGCTATGTTCATGCACTCTTATTATTTACTACTGCCTGTCAGGAGGAAAATATTGACTTTGTGTGCCATTAAGTCTAAATGAAGTTACCAAAATTTAAGACTTGGTGGAGCACATTTGAAAAGAATACTTTAATTAAGTTTTTTTTAGATTTTCACTTCATTTTTAAAGGTCAACAGTACAGTCGAAACGATGGTCAGCTTGATAGATTTATGTACATATAGGATCGAAAGATCTTTGATTCATTTAGCAAAGTAGGATAACATAATTGTGATGTTGATAATAAATTGTCTGTGTGTAAATTCCATGCGATTGCCGAAAACCTAATTTAATAAATTCAATTAATTGAATCTAAAGGATAGTTTAACAATTGAAAACAAGGATGACGATACTCTTGCCTCTCGTGGCATATTGCTCAAAGGTTGTGCTGAAAAGTCTTCCATAATAATTTGTAGACAACGCAATATTTACTCTTCAACAGCAATTACCCATTGAACTAGACCATAGGGTTAGTTAATATCTTATAATACGAAAGTATGTATTTTTTTACCAGTTGGATGGTGTGCGTAATACCCATATCATAAGCGATATCTAACCGCATTTTATAGGTAAGTATAAAATAATTGTATTAAATTTTTTGTGTTCTATTTCGCCAGTATATCAGTAGATATAATGGTGCGAAATTGATACTTTAAATTCATACGTGCATTTTTAAATTAATATCGGGTAATAAATGTTTTGCGTATTTGCAGACTAGCTATTACAACGGTCCATTCCACCTTTAAATTCTGAAAATTCCCTGTAAAAACTTCTATGCGTACTCTCATTTTGTATCTTGTCATTTCAAATTTTCAAATTGAATTTAGACGGGCATGTTTACATACAAAATTTAAACAAAATAGTAACTAGTCGTATTAATAGTAATGCTATTATTATTACTGTTAATTTTAATCGTAATACTTAATAAAATCATAAGCGGGTATTATGACATATCGTAAATTTGTGAACAATATTCATGTGTGAATAATATACAAAGGTAGTGTCAGGGTGTACGCTCGTGATTTTATAGAGGAAGGTATGATTATAAATGCTTTGGTGAAAGAATATGCGTAAAGCACACTTTAGTCCTGTTCTGAAGTTACTCTCGCCAAATTTAAGAAATTGAAAAAAACATTCGTACACGTGCAGTCCACGATTCCTGCTGTATGTATTTATGCAAATCTGTGAATGATCGTGTCTGACAGAAAATTGATAAGGTAGTAGTGAACTTATATCATATTTACCACTATCCACAAATTTCTTTCTATTATAAGATGGATAGCTTTTTCAAGAAAGCGCTTAACATCAATGAGATCATTGGATTTTACACTAAATAATTATTCAGGAAAATCGTTTTTGTACCATTTTGTTCTTAAGGAGGGGCTGTTTAAAATAAGATGGAGCAAAATTCTATCATATCCGTCAAATCTGATGCTAAATAATTTTTTCGGGATTGCGAACCTAGTAACAAGGCAGTTCAAATACGACTACAAGAATGTGTAAAACTCGTCATGATAAACTATATAATTGCATGTAAACACGAGTTTCGGGTTCATTAGCAACTCATTATTAGGTTTCGTTACTATGCACCCAACTCTCAGTATATCTTGTCATTTAATATTTGGACGGTTCAATTTCCACAATGTACATGCGTTCACATATTAGTAGAATAAACTTCACAGAAGGTCTATTGCTTATAGTTCTCTTGCGTTTATAACCAGCTTGTCATTAAGTACGCAGTACCCATCAAATAATTATTCCTAAATTATAAAAATACTAATGTCTATGTTTCGTGGATTTTACAGTGAACTGTTGGTTTTTTCACTAAATGATTAATAAAATATCCAAATTTCTGTATTTCCTCCTATAGTCTTCGAATGGACGTAACGTTGATACTCACCAATATATATATATATATATACATATATATATATATATATATACATATATATATATATATATATGTATATATATATAAAATAGTCTATTCATTTAGAAATAGAAAAGAATTACATATAAATCGGAAAAGGGCCCGTTTAAATCGAAAATACTCAATTGAAGATTACATTCTTTCATTTATATGCAGATATTTACACATATGTATTAACACGATTGAATGTAAATGCAAAAATGTAATTTTCAGTTTCTAATTCACGGTATAAACCGTCCAATATTCCAATTTTTATTAAATATATTTCCGTTATTAAGAAATATACCGTGTGGTATTCAGAGACAATGGGTAATACAGACGAAAAATATGCGTATATTCTTTAGGAATGCAAGCTTTAACAAATTCATAGTAGCCTTTCCATGTGTCTGATAAAATTTCTTTTTCTTTTTGCACATGGAAATGGTATTATGGATATATCTAGAAACATATTGTTTTGTATTTGCATAAGTAATAGAAATTTACAATCATGGAATAAACGTGAAATACCATAGCCACTCCTCCTCATTTGATAATAAAACTATACGCGTGTGCATTTTTTGGCTTCATTTTGTACGTGGGAGTTAATAAATTACAGAAACAGACACTAATATCATTAAGAAAATCTTGTTTTAGATTTCACTTGTCTAGAACTAATGATAAAGTTTAGAGGAACAATTGTTTTTTTATAAATTACTGCAAAAGTAGCTTTTTTCTGTTGTGCGTAAGCACGGATTTATATTCATTTTGTTATATCAAGCTGAGCTGTGGATATTGCAGAATGCTTTATCATATGCTATATAAATCTTAAATATACAAGTAATATTGTAATTTTTTCCTTTTTTAAGTATTCATAATTTTTATTCGCCGAGGGCTTTTGATAACTCGAACATGCATGTCCACATTTGTTTCAAGACTGGACATGTGATTAGTATTCCGTTCTGTGATTTTCATCCTTATCGCAATTTGGCAAATGTTGACCTTGCAATTATATTTTTTGGATTTGTGTAACTTTGTTGGTTTTGGATTTATATTCAGATTTCAAATTTTCACACTAAACATTTTGATGATTCCTAAAAAATTAGGAAATAATTTCATTTACTGTGCAGATTATTGTAAGGGAACTATAATAAATATAGTATTAAAAAGGACACGCTAATGATGATGTTTTATTTCTAGTGTCTCACCTTAAATATATGGCCTCAATGTTGATTCTTGTCCAATGAAATCTTTGCCTAACTGTACTTTTAAACGTAAATTCATTTAAAGAAAATAAATTAACTAGCTAAATATATTTAATATAATTTAAAGTGTTTTTTGCATTTTTATCAATTATTTAACTTTGTGCATATGAATGAATTTTTCAATGTCGACGGGACCTAGATTATATGAATTTTTGCCTCTAATCGACGTTTTATCTATGGTTTCTCAGCTCCATTGCTCGCTTTTATTAATTATTAGTAACTGACTAATGTTCTAACTAACATTTGACATGACTAAAGCAATCGCATCCTTTATTCCTCAATAACTTTAATTCTTATGAGCCATTCTGCTGTACTTTTTCCAATTTATGTATCTATTTCAGAGTTATTATAATTAATGTACAAGTCGTCAAACACATCTCCGCATAATCATGATCTTAATTTGTATTCTGATCATTTAAATTGTGGCACTAAAAGGCAGCTGAAGTCTAATAAAGTATCAAATATACAACTACTACCATTAAAACAACGGATACTACTAAAAATACTACTTATATGTCTATTATTATTATTATTATTATTATTAGATA
>JAQBSW010013412.1:0-14028 GCA_029291075.1 Eudiplozoon nipponicum | reverse complement strand
AAGGGATACTAACACTATGGCTCTTGTGTTAGTAACCGATACCAACATTATTGTACCGAAAAGGTACATGGTACTAATACTATGGTTACCGTGTCGGTACACGATACCAACCTGATGGATATCAATTTACGCTATAATTCAGCGAAATTGAGAATTACAATTTCTGAACTCCAGTTACACCAGAAAATCCATACACTCTGGCCTTCATCGATATCAGTTATCACATTTCGCGGTAAGCATGACATCATTCAATTCAATATATTACAATTAAATACTGTTTGTTGCGAAGAACTAATATATATGCAAGTATGTATTAGGTTTTGCGAACCTAGTAACAAATTAGTTAAGTTGTGACCAGAAGGATAAACCAAAGGCAGCATGAACGGAAAGCATAATCTCATGTACCATTTTTCGTGTATAGATTTACTGGAGTAACAGGTGTTCATAAATTGTTATCCTCAATTTCGATGAACTATAGCATATATTGATGTCCTTCGGGTTGGTATCATGTACCGACACGGTAACCATAGTGTTAGTACCATGTACCTTTTCGTTACACTAATGTTGGTATCGGTTACTAACACAAGAGCCATAGTGTTAGTATCCTTTACAGACTCGGTATATATATTATATCGTGTGAGTTAGCATTGAAGTCGCATTGTCGTTGACTTTAGGTGATGTTTGCTTTACTATTGCAGGTTTACACATTCGTCTAGGAGATTGTACCGTCCTATTATTCCACATTCTTTGACCAAATATGAAGTTGTTAAAGGGCGTAATACCGGCTCCTACTGATGAGTCGCCAGTAAGCACGAAACGAATGTGCATGAGATTATACTTTCCGTTCATGCTGCCTTTGGTTTATCCTTCTGGTCACAACTGAACTAATTTGTTACTAGGTTCGCAACACCTAATACATACTCACTAAATACAATGACGGTTTGCCAAATGTCGAAAATAGTTCATGTAAACTGCCATTTATTCAACCTATGTAGGTTTTGCACATCAGCGTATTTAATTTGTGAACATAGGCACAACTTTAGTAACTGGTATCTCTAGCACGTATATTGGATTAATAAAGATATATCGCGTATCCGGGACTATAATTCAGAATCTGACGAATATTAAACAATTGTATGCACACAATATTATTTACGCAAGATTGGATTCGAAACTTGTACAAAGGCATATTCTCAAGACGGACAACAGGAGAAAGCAAAGACGCTTACTACGCCGACTTTATTTATTTTTTATATAGAGCGGTAATTGCAATGGGATTGGTTATGGCTGGCACGATTACTCAAGCTGGGATTTTAGGCGACGAGAATTAAATCTGTGTAGCAGATACATCTTAAGCTCAGTTGGCTATTATTTTGGTAAACAACTGTTGAATAGTTGTGCAGAACACAAATTATTTTTCAGTGCACAAGTTTGATTCCAAAATATTCGCACAACATGTAAGATTAATTTCAAAGTAATCGAAAAAATACACTATTGCAGCAATATTCGGAAAACTAGTAAAATTTATCGTCTTGATAGGTGAGCTTTTCAAATCAATGTTAAATTTTCCTTGTCACACAATGCAATCTTGTCTCAAAAGCATAGGAAATCTGTAGGACCCGGTGATAGACCTTAAAATTAAAGTCAATCACAAATAAATTGTGTTTTATATGATTCCTTCTACAAGAATTCGGTCCACGTACACCTAATAGTTCTTGGTTCGAAATCCTGTACGATGTGACATTGAACCGAGCTCAGCGGCGATCTCGTTTGAGATTTTGTGTGGAAAAAAGATTAAATTTGATTTTCAATTTTTTTTATTATGAGACACTGTGATAACCGCAAGAAAGATGTATTGCCGCTGTCGTCATGACTTAAAGCGGACATGACAGTAATGTTGTATATGGAGGTCTAGGTTGCCTCCTTTCTGTCACAATTTAATATTTCACCATTTGTTAACAATATTTTTATTTGCATTAAATTATCATACATTTATTCTTCATAAAATTTCTAAATCGCTTTAATTTTTTATTTTAATCAGAATTGTTATCTTAATACAAATACCAGTTTCAGTATATACAAACATTTTTAGCAATAAATAAAGCAGTGTGTAATGTAGAAAATGCAATTCATCCAGTAGATCTGTCTCGTTCTCAGTATTAACGCTTTAGATACTGTCCAGAATCTTGCCGCAAACAGAGCTTGAACCAGAGCACGTTTTATTCGGAATTTATGAAAACAGACTAGGATGGCTAATTTGAATTTTATGTCTTAAGAGATACCACATAGGCTCCACATGAAATATACTCTATCCAAAAACATAAATTTGTATATAGCAGAAAATTGTATGTAGTGTGAGTAAGGATGTCTCAATGTTTAGAGCACCAGATTCTGTAGCAGACGTGCTCTTGATCTAGATCTGTCTGTGGAAAATTCTGGACTGTACGTTAAGAATTCCCTTTAAGGATGAAATAAGTCTATTGAATGAATTTCATTTTCTGCTTTATACAATACTTAGTTTAGACTGGAAAATCTATTTATATAATGGGATTGGTGTTTTCTATTTATTTCGCAAACTTTATTTAAATTATTATCACTGCCCGCGTGCAACCCCTTTGACTTATTTGTTTTTTAATTATATTCTTCACATTGAAGCAGCAGTAATTAAAGGTTGTTATTTTTTTCCATGAGGCTAATGGCAGTGCACGAAAAATATATTGTTTAAATATTTCAGAATAACATTTATTAAAATTTAAAAGCTATCTGTTGTCGTATATTTCACAAGACAATATATTGTTAGTGAAAGATATACATGAAGCCACAATCTTATTTTGTACACACCAAGTTATTTTGCTCCCAAAAACAAGGATTCAATTTGCCCAAATATTGTTTTCATAGGAAAAATTCATATTAAAATTGTCGTTTGATGCATGGTGTTATGTAATATTTACTTGTAAACTAGGTAGAGCAATTTTTTCTCGTTTTTGTAATCAAAATTAAATCAGCAACGAAATATGTGAACGCAAATGCGGATCGTGATCTTTCAATTACGTCCTTCATTGTCTCCACTTTTTGACTTGTGGTGAACATGCGCCAGTTTTTTATCAACTTTAAAGACATTTGCACTAGATTTAATCATGTCATTAGGTGTTAAATTATGTATAGGAAGTGGTGGGCAACCGTAAATGTTAAAGGTATAACGTAATCAAACCAACTCAGTCTGAAAACAGACAGGCAGACAAACACGAAATGCCCCATTACACAATACCATAACTATAAACCTTCGTTCTATTTCAATGGGCACTACCTGTCGAAGTTTAAATACTTCCATGACCACGTTTTCTTGTGGAACGTTTGATCGACGCATTAATAAAGCTAGAATATAATTTAAATGTTAAATAGGATACTCTGACACAATTTAAAGAATTTATTATGCGGCTCTTCAGCATGCACAGGATTATCAAAAACCAAAAGTATATAATAAAATTAATGGTTGTATATTTTGCTTCTTTGCGTTGCGCTTACGTTTCGACTGATCGTTATCGCAGTCATCCTCAGAATGTGTAACATGTTTCTTTCTTCCTCAGAATTCGTTCAATAGTCACACAAATGGTAACAATGAGAGCACACTAAAAAAAACAAGTAAATCGTTTTTCAAAACCTCATCTATTAACCAATTCTAGTGTTCCTTTAACAAACAAATAGGTGTTGGTGTGTATATTTATAAAATGTCTGTGTTTGTGCACATCTTATGAGATTATTTTTAAATATTTAAATTAGATTAGTTTTTGAGTACTATATCTGCTGTTAACAAGTTGGTTTATTGATATCTTTATTTATTATGTTTTGGATATAGAAAGTTAAAACATGATTGTTGGACTGAGTGTTAGTTTTATAGACAATTATTATTTGTAGACTGTCAATGAACCATAGTTCGCACATTCCTAATCAGTGATAAGAATTGATCTCTCATTTGCGATTTTAACAGAGCTGTAGCGTCAGTGTCTCATGAGTCACATAGGCCTACTTTAAGACATCAATATCCACTATCTTGGGTTATGATTCATATTTGTTTACTGGAGGATCTAAAAATGCAGCGGAAATTCCAGTGTGCTTAATGGCAAAAATTGCCTTCAGAAATTAACTTTGTAGCATGGCAAATCACCTTGGTTCATTCATCGAAAGATAGTGCATGCTATAATGACAAACTAAGCCAAATTTGTTTTAAAGGTGCGCCCCTGTGGTACAGAAATATGTTCGGGATTATGAATAGATGTTCCATCACGCAATATACTAGTTAAAAAGAGGCTTTTATAGGATATCATAGTAATAAAAATAATAAAAACATTTAGAAAATTGAACCCTGATTAGGTACATAAACTTATTGTCTTTTCACAAACATGTGGAATTCGTAGACAAGTGCTGAAACGTCCTGTTTTGGACAGTTCTAGAAACCAATGGCTTCTAATTGGCATATTGATTCTGGATTGTCTCTGAGAACAAACTTTATTGTTTAACTGTCTGACGGTTGGACTAAAGGTAAGGTAATCATTTCTGCGGCTCTGACCTCTAGTGGTCTCGAATACATTGTACTTCTGCTGTCCATATATATGCATTGTGGTTCTATCCTTGCTAGTCTGTTTGCCGCCGTACTCTGATGATGATCATGAAAGGTCGAAAACTTTCAGTGCATGTGACTGGCGGTAGTTTTTCTATGTTCAACGAATGGTTAAATAAAATGAGATTGGTGCTTATTCCAAGCTGGCTAATTTAATTTGAAGAATTGTTAACCCCAAACGCGCTATCAATTATTGTTTAATTTTATTTCCTATATAATTATTTGTGGGGAAAGCTTTACACAGTTAATTTTCGTGACTGCATAGAAATTGGGTAGCCAACTTTTCCAGTAAAGTAAAATGTATGCAAGACTACTAGAGGTAAGAGCCGCATATCTAATTTTTCTTCCCATATATATGCAATGCGGTTAGATGCTCGCTAATCAGTTTGCTGTTGTATTCTGATGGTAATCATGGAAGGTGGAAACGTGTCAGTTCGTACGACGGGCGATAGTTTTGCTATATTCAACGACTGGTTAAATACAGTGGAATTTGTGTTTACTTCAAGCATTCAATTACTGGTTAATTGTATTGCCAAATCAGAGAGTGGAAGCTTTTGCCTTTAAATATTGTTCGGAACCCAATGCCTTTTTGCAGCGTTGCTCAATGAGTGGAGGTCCATAACTAACATAAATAATGAAGTTTGCCGCAATAACGTTTAAATATTTTGTATCTATAAGAGGTAATTAGCCTCTGAATTCAACCTGCCCAAGGAGAGCTTGATGCGACTATTCATTATGAAGCTTACTCCGGCACTCCAAGAGATGGCCAGGTTCCTGTGCGAATGCGTTGAAGTCCAACACGACGTACCGCCGGCACGTCTAGAAAAGTAGTGGAAGAAACATCACTGGAGCTCACCTGCCTCAAAGCAAGGTTACATCACATCACGACTGTGTGAGTCTCAATCCACATCATCATCAGCCCAAACAAATGCCACAAATGAGCGCCTAATCAGCCTGCTCAATGGTTTCACCGTCAGGCCAAATTCGGCCTTAGTCGATGGCATTCACTATAAACGCGACCAGAGCAGACGTGACCAGCGTCGACCACCGGCCCGAGACAGCACCAGAAGGTCGTCGTCCAGAGGCCGGGCCACAGTTCCACAGCTACCGGTGGAGTGGTGTCCGAATCACCGCAGCTATGGCCACTTCACACGCTTTTGGCTCAGAAATGGCTGCACTTTCCCGCGCACAGACGCAACGTTCAAGTGGGCGCGGTCACCTTTGATAACTCAAAATGATCCGCTCAAGTAGGGTTCAGAAACCTGCTGTAGTCTGATTCGTACACCCTGCCAAATCCAGCTGATCTACTCAGATCCGTTATCGATCATGCTGTGTACTCAAAACTCGACCTAGTGAAAGCCTACTATCAAATACCGATGGACAAAGACTCCGTATCCTATACTGCACTCAGATACACGGGAGGTGGCACTCACGAATATCATTATATGCCTTTCGATCCTAAGATCGCATCTCAAATATTTCAACGCGTTATGGACGACTTATTAGATAGTCTACTATTTGTAATTCCCTACTGAGACGACATTCTGGTATTCTCCAACTCAATGTCCGAACATATGCAGCGCATTGACATTCTACTCGCACGTCTAGCAGATTATGGCCTCTGGCTTCATGGCAACAAATTGTCTTTGCACAAAAATCAATTAAATTCCCCGATCATCAAATTTCCGAGAAATGTATGACACTTATACCTACTAAGGTTCGTGCTTGTCAAGATCTATAGCCTCCAACCACCGTTTGAGCGTTACGACGATCCTTGGGCAAGATGAACTACTACTCTCGATTCGTACCTTCCCTTGCCAAGATTTTGGCACCTCGTCACAAATATCTAGTGCCAGACAGCCGTTTTGTCAAGAAATCACAATTGATTCAGCTCAACGTGGACGACATGCAGGCTTACGAGGATGCCAAAAGGGCATTATGCAAAGCGACATTGCTATATTCTCCTGATTGGTTTCAACCTTTTCAATTTATCACTAACGCTTTCGACGTTGCCACAGGTGCAGTAATAAACCGACCTGTTGCGCTCTACTCGCAAAAATTACATCCTCGCGAGACGCGCTATGATACATTAGGGAAAGTGTTATTCGCAATCTACTGGTCGATCCTACACTTCCACAACTATCTGGATGGCCGAAGTTTCATGATCAACACCGACCACCTTCCTCTACTCCCGATGCTCAGTGGAAAGAAAGAGTATTTATTTTCACGAAGAGTCAACTCACAACTTACACGATTACACGAGTATGAATATGAAGTCACTCACGTCAAAGGATCAGAAAATGTAGTTGCAGACTCCCTGAGCCGTTCTACAGAACTCTGTGACTCTTTCATCTGTCCTTCACCTTAAAGTACTCAGGAATTGCAAGCAGCACAGCAAGATGATCCAAATGACCCATTTTCCCACGATTTTGACCTATCAGGCGGCGAAAAAACGATTATTCCACCTCCAGACAGTTTTGCTGTCCACGGGCTGACGCCCGACATCTCACGAGTAACAGAGCCAACCGACGACGTCAAGCCGCCGTGAGATATAGAGGAACCAGTGTTAGTGACGGCAGATCCAACATCAGTGTTTACTCGTTACGGCAGAGCAATAACACCTACTGTAAAATAAGCCCCCTTCATTGTGGGCAAATTATCATTGTCGGGGGAGGGTGTATGTAACACGCGGCTGCGCGTTACCACCCAACGAAGCTAAATTTTGACAAATATGCGCAATACGCAGGTAACATGCAATGGTTTTAGTTGACTTAGCGTTTAAACACAGGTTTTACTTGTTTTTCATGCCTTAACCATTTTTTACACAACTAATAACAGTTCAGTTATGATTCTCCTGATCCAGACTTCAGGTGTTTCTCGATCATTTATCCGAAACCCTATAGTTCAATGAATTTATGTGATTTCACACTCAAAACCTTGCAAACAGTGGACTGATTATTTGTGGAGCTTATTGTGACTAATTTTACAAGAATTTTTCCTTGCTTAATAACATTTCGAATAAAACAATGATTCTAAGCTGTCGCCTTCTCACTCCACCTTTCGGGAAAGGGACATGGATTAATCATAAACGCGGATCTTAATAACAGCTACCAGATTTTCTATAAGGGGATAACTTTGCACTGAATGGACAACTAGCTTGCAGAACCTCGTATATTAGCTACAAAACCTCCTACAAGAGATCGTCGTCCATCAGGTCTGAAATCTTTAGATAAGTATTGTCCTACACAGTTTTGAATGTCATTCAAGGAGCCTGTACGGAAATTTAAACGTTCTTATGCGAACAAAACAAATCTGTTGCTAGATGAAATGTTTGGCCAGAGTATACGATAGTTTTCTATTTGTCATCTCAACTTATCTTGATTAGATTTTATCTAACATATAACTAAAATTCATAGTTGAAGATATTTTCTTTCAAAATAATAATTGGTGTGTACATTAGATTGTAGAATAATGACAGGATTTCATTATACGTTTATAGTTGAATTTATTAATTTTACGCAATGTTAAGCTTACATGGACGATATATAACTGTAATAAAAGACCTGACTAATATCCAACCAATGCAACTGGAGGTAGGTCAAATACACGCTGGTCCCGAACAAAACCGACTTTCCAAGCGTCATAGTTTAGCTAATTTCCGTTGTATCGCGTTTTAAATCGAGAGATTTTCGGCTGTAATTTTCTATTTATTTCATAATCTCTGTTTTTATTTCTACGAATAAAGCAAATGGACTCTTGCGTTAACAGAAAACACTTTTGTCTGTTTTAAATTTGATCTTACCGAGTAAGAGTTTTGCAAATATAAGTGGATTTCGTTTTTGGCAGATCTACGAGCGTTATGCTTTATATAATGTTTCGACTTAGAGTCTTGGACTAATTTGCTGTCTGGTGCTCCCGCAGTTGCTACAGCTGCAATGACTGTAGCAGGCGGTCTTCCATCTCTATCTTCTCAAGTAATGGCCTCGAGTCTTGCTGGTGCTGGGTGTATAGTCTTAACTTGCCAGGTTTATCTAACGTTTGTCTTCTGGAGAATCGGTTAATTCCAGTTCTTCAACTAATCTTATGTCAGGCAAGGGCGTTTGTAGCGTAAACGGTTCATCTGTAGGCAATGGCATAGCTACCTATGCAGTGTCGCGTATATTAGCAGGTGAGAATCTCAACCGCTCTGGTGCAAGACCTGCCACTTCTAGTGTAACATCAGGAAGAAAGCCGAGATCGTCTAAAACTAAGGTGTTGTGTCTTCTTAACATTGTAGTACCTGAGGGCATTGTTATAGACAAGGAATATAACGATGTGCTTGAGGGTGTCCGCACCGAGTGTGAACGACATAGTGAAGTAAGAGATTTCGTATTTTAATATCGATCATAAATTTTGTAAAAAAAAACTCACTTTATTTAAACGTTCTTTGTATTATTGAAATATTTAGCGCACTGACACACACGTAGATGCCGACAAACATACGCATGTCTAAATGCAGATTAAGATCTCTCAAAAGAGGATTTTGTGTAGCCAGATACTATTTTGAAATAAAATTTCATCAGCTACTAAATTGAAATCACTGTGTCATTAAATAAGGAGTGTTGTGTATATTTTTTAATGTTTCATGAGACATCCTGCTTCCATTGACAAATATATATGCACAGTA
This sequence comes from Eudiplozoon nipponicum, assembly GCA_029291075.1. Taxonomy (NCBI): domain Eukaryota; kingdom Metazoa; phylum Platyhelminthes; class Monogenea; order Mazocraeidea; family Diplozoidae; genus Eudiplozoon; species Eudiplozoon nipponicum. The sequence continues at coordinate 4,744 of JAQBSW010013412.1, read as the reverse complement.
AGATACGCGTGCGTCAATTGGGTTATATTCCCTGTTGTTGCTGAATTTTTGTTATCTGTTAGATAAATCGTATGCCAAGCCAAAAATTGTCGTAAATACTATTACAACTCAGCCAAAATCCTTTTCTGTGCAAATACAGGATTTTGTTTTGCCATTACCAAAGTAACACAAGAATGTTTAAAATTTCGTGCAGGCTCCTAGAATAGAATAGAATAGAATAGAATATCTTTATTTGGATTCAAACCACACATATTCCATCAAATAATAAAATTGGAAATTGTACAATATATAAAAAAAAATTATCACATCACAATAAATGTGCAATTAATATCATGTAGATAGGTATATCTCACTAGTTGTACAATACAATATATCAATATCAGAAAGTTCGACTGAAAAGAATAATATATACATTATCAAATTAGGAACAATTAATGTATAATTCGAGTGTAACATTATGCAAAAATTGAGAACCATGACTAGCAATTGATTGTATGTAATGTTAACTAATTAGAAGAAATAGTGCATAACATTTCAATTATAACAATACAAAACTTGGAAATAAAAATCTCTAGAAAATCTGTTTTCGATAACAATTATCCTTGTCTTTTATTCAACCATGAGAAAGTATTATCATAATCAAAAGAATAACAAATATCAGCAGAATTGCAGACTTTTTCAAGTTCAGTAGATAAAGTTTTAAAAGACATCTTAGATGGAGGCATTTCTCTAAGCCCCTTCGGCAATTGGTTATAAATTTTGTAGATTTTCGAGAAAGAGAATAACTTGCTCGCTACATTTCCCACAAAAGGAGGAGATATTGCCATATGTCCAGATCTAGTTCCAATTTCATGACTCTTTCTTATCGGAGTCATATAGGCACCAGTCCACTGGTTCAGATGGAAAACTTTATACAATAACACATCCTCCGAAACCACAGAGATTGCAATGACGCAAACTGTAATCTAGAGGCGTATATAGTGCAAGAAATAGGACTAATATTTTTCACAACTTTTCTTTGTACAGCTTCTATCTTATTAGACAAACCCTTTTTTAATGGATTCCAGGTAGCGACAGTATATTCTAGTACCGGTCTAATCCATATTATATACATTTGAAGTTTTATATCATTTGATAAGATATTTTGATTTATTAGTGCCCATTTTTTCTTGGCACTGCTTACTATACTTTCAATATGTCTCTCAGCAGAAGCTGTACATTGAATAGTTATGCCTAAATCCTTAATTTCTTGCATAAGTTTAATCTCAAACACATCATTAATAACAGCATCATGAAAATAAACATAATTAAAGTTTGTTCTGTTCCCTATTTTTAAAGCTTTCGTCTTTTTATTGTTTATTCTCAGCCCTAGTGTGATCAAATAATTACTCAAATCATACAAATCTAATGTCACATTGTTTTTGGAGAATTCGACAATCCTTACCTAAAGATTTCCGACCTGATGGACGACGATCTCTAATCAGTCTCCCGTACCATTGTATTAAATTTTGTCAAAACTCGAAAGGCATTGGGTTCCGAACAATATTTAAAACCAAAAGCAGCCAACGTTTTATTTGACAATACAATTAACTACTCATTGATTGTTTGAAGTAAACACAAATTCCACTGTATTTTAACCCGTCGTTGAGCATAGCAAAGTTACCACCAGTCGCACTCACTGACGCGTTTCGACCTTCCATGATCATCATCAGAGTAAAACGGCAAACTGATTAGCTAGGATCACACCGCATTGCATATATATGGAAAGCAAAATTAGATATGCTGCACTTACTTCTAGTAGTTTCGCATATATTCTACTTTACTGGAAATGTCGGCTGCAGTCGCGAAATTTAATTGATTGAAGCTTTCACCACAAATAATTATATGTGAAATAAAATTAAACAATAATTGATAGCGCGTGTGGGGATAAAAATTATTTTAATCAAGTTATCGAGCTTGAAATAAGCACCAATACCATTGTATTTAAACAGTCGTCGAACGTAGAAAAACTTCCGCCAATTGAAAGCTCTGACGTTCATCGACCTTCCATGGTCATTATCAGAGTACGACGGCAAACTGACTAGCAAGGATCGAACCGCATTGCATATATATGGAGAGCAAAAGTACAATGTAATTGAGACTACTAGATGCGAGAGCCGCAAAAGTGATTATCTTATCTTTGGTCCGACCATCAGACAGTCAAACAACATTGTTTGTTTACAGAGGCAATCCAGAATCAAAATGGCAATAATAAACCATTGGTTTCTAGAATTGTCCAAAACAGAACGTTTCAGCTCTTGTGAACGAATTCCAAATGTTTGTGAAAAGACAATAAGTTTATGTACCTAATCAGGGTTGAATTTTCTAAATGTTTGTATTGTTATGAATTATATGATACCCTATAACAGCCCCTTTCTTAACCAGTATATTGCGTGACGGAATATCTTGTCATAATCATGAACATATTTCTGTACCACAGGAGCGCATCTTTTAAACAAATTTGGCTTAATTTGTTTTGGTCGAGTATTGGCATAATTTCCCATAATAACATGCACTATATTTCGATAAATGAACCAAGAAAGGAATTTGTCATGCTACAATGTTAATTTCTGAATGCAATTTTTTCCGTTAAGCACAGGAATTTCCGCAGCATTTTTAGATCCTCTAGTTAACAAATATTAATCATAACCCAAGAAAATATACATTGGTGTGTTTAAGTAGGCCTATGTGACTCATGCGACTCAGATGCTACAACGCTGTTAGAATCGCAAATGAGAGATCAATTCTAATCACTGATTAGGAATAAGTTAACTATGGTTTATTTACAGCCCACAAGTATCTATAAATCCCATGGTTATTCAGCAGAAACTTATTAGCACATTTTTCTGATATAGTGTTTTTTAGTAGTAATACTGGTTAAAGTAGAAAACACTTTTTTATCGGTCAAAGAAACCAATACTCGATTTGACACCAATCAGCGGGATAATTGTAGCAGCATTATATACTTTTACCTAGACGTAAAATAAAGCAATACAACGAAAACTCCGCGTAACGCACCTTAACTTAGACTAAGTTTATAGCTCTTCAATCAAGTAAAGCAGTCTATTGAGCACTGTATAGGATGGAATTCCTAGTTTATACTGACTGTATAATATATACATATATATATAAACAATCACGCATGTGCAGATCAGCAACCGTAAAAGACTAACTAGCTCGCGAGGCAATAAATCTCCCATTTCAAGAGTCAACGAATAATTTGTCTATTCCAACAAAGGCTGCTGGAATATCTGTGTATTTCGCGTTTGGTCTGTTCCAATGCAGAAGTAATAGCGTCGCCAATCGCTTTCATTCTACTTGTTCGTGGACTTCCTGCGTTTCAGCACGGTGTTTGCGACTTATATCGTGGGAGCAGCGGGGCGTATCCTCTTATTGCAGGATTTAAGTTGGCACTATCTTTATTGACACTAGCAGGTACACGACGATATTTTTCCATATTCAAATTGGCCTAAAGTGCCTCTAACCATTAGCTTCCCAGTTTCAGACCCGTCTGCAGTAGTTCATCATCGCTTATCAACCGTGAAAGATTCAGCAGGCAAGACTATGGTTTTAACCTGGGCGCCGGGTGATGAAGTTTGGCAGCATTATTCTTTGGCTAGTACAAGCATTCACGATAAACGCAAACCAAGATGTGGATATTGTTTGGACGAGGTTATTTGCGACGTTAACCACAAGTTTATCGACAGTGTCAGAAACGCGTTTCAGACATTGCTTTATGATTAAGACAAATTTCTGAACCGTTGAAACCTGGTTAATGTTACTCTTCTCCAAAAAACGACACCCAATATTTTATTTGGTTCTGTTACGCTTGTCGTCATAAATGATAATTTATATTATTCATCACTACCTGAATTCTGCCAGTAGAAAGCTGCTATTTGAGAATTATTTTAGGCTATACAATTAAACAAACATTGATTGTGCCAGCGGTGACATCATTTATTTTAAATCATAATTGTAAGCTTGATATAAATGTCAGTTTTATCGTATATTCCTTTTGCAATGTAAGATAAAAAACGCAATTCATCCAGAAGACTGGTTTCGGTCTCAATCGACCATTGGTTGCGCAGGCGGTGATAACAATAACCTATAAAATTCATTGTACCCTTCCTATGTGCAAAAACAAAAAGAAATTTTATGGGATACAAGAAAAGTTCCTTTCGCATAATCTCCTCAAGTGTCTACTAATGGACATAACTTTATATATAAATTGGAAAACAAAACAAGATAGAAATATGTGAACATAGAGAGAGTGTTAAAAACGAAAACCAATCAATTGCGTGCGTCACATCCAGTTCAAGCTCAATGTTTTTACGTGCTTCTTCTGCTTGCATAAATCTGACTGCAATTTGTTTATCCATAGGGATTCGTGTGTGGCTAGCTCCCTTTTGTTTTTGTATTTAGTAATTACTTTGAATGCTACATCTGGAGAACATACGTGAGGTGTTTCGATGATGTATTGCGCAATAGCAGACTTGTATTCACCATTTGATTTAAAACAGGCGTTTAAGTTACAATGTTCTCTCATTAAAGTAATTAACCGTCTGGTCGATCGGCCTACGTAAGTTGATCGACAATTTGCGTTTTGGTATATTGGTAAATAATATTTTCCGTTTTTCACACTCTCTCTATGTTAACATATTTCTATCTTGTTTTGCTTTCCAATTTATATATAAAGATATGTTCA
>JAQBSW010013411.1:0-14029 GCA_029291075.1 Eudiplozoon nipponicum | reverse complement strand
TGAGGGGACACCACTTGTACCAAATTCCCAAGAAACTCCATGACATGGAGCCGGCTTATCCTCTAAAAGGAGTCAGCCGCAGTAAAGTAAAAGTACATGGTATCATCACCATTGTTTTCGAGTCGGTACATGGTACCAACACTATGGTTGCCGAGTCGGTACATGGTACCAACACAATGGATTTCAAGATATGCTAAATTTCACCAAAATTGAGAATTACAACTAATTCTTATCACTTGTTACTCCAGCAAATTCATACACTCTGGTTAACTATCGATATAAAATGATAATGCGTCTTAAGAAAACTGTATAATTGGTCGGGGAAAGTAGAAAAATTGGACATTGCAATCTCCGAGATGCTTGAGTATTAACGCCAGATCACAATAACCTTAACAAACTGAAAGCGATATATTGGAAGTGCGATGACCACACGAAATATTGGAGTAGCACAGTGGAGGATGTCATTTTTTTCTATTTGTGCTTCAATTTATGAGTTGGGATATCATCATTTTACAACAAAAGCCCGTAGGACCCACTATTCTCAACTGAAACATGCATAAATGTTAGTTGTTAGCCAACAAGACAACGTGAAACCAGTGTACTGCTGCAACAACTGAAACAATAAAAAAAAACACGAGTACAACAGTTTAACCTTATATTCTACCCAAATAAAATCGATTTATAGGTAGCTGGGACGCATACACTAGGCGAATACGCTAGTCCCAGTTGACTACACGTCGACTTGATAAAGGCGAATGGGGACCAACAACGACAGCGTAGACACAGCCTGTTAAATTATAGATTTTTACCTGAAAACAAAACACATCATAAACTATTGTTACAAGACACTCTCTTTTATGATGTAAGAGTTCTCAAACACTAACTCAAAATTCCTTCTAATCTTTATTGATTATTATTTCAAACGACAGGCCGGACGTCGTGTCCAAATTCCGCACTACCTACTTCAACAAGACACCAAGTTCTACACCAACAACTCTAACACTGATACGACGCTGTTTTACTTCGTAATGTAGATCTTGGTGTGTTTTTGACGTAGGGTGTGTGGATTTTAAAAATGATGATCGGTGTGTCGATCGAAATATCAATCTAAAGATTAAGAAAAAGTTTGGGTGAGTTATTGATAATCCTTTCATGGGAAAATGAGGTCTTGCAACATTAGACCAACATCACTTGGCACAAAAAGCTTTCAGAAACAGCATATATTAGTTTGTGCTCCATGCGATTGTTAATGATGCCTCTTTACATAAACACATTTTAGCGGCAGTGTCGTAAATTTATATACGAGCAAAACATATTTACGTAAATGCAAAACGCCGTTTTTCCGGTAGAAAAAATAATCAGTTCAACAGTCGAAGAGACAATTAAATGTGATTTAACTCGTGGAGTGTAACGAAAACGCCACAAAACAATGATAATAAGTAAAAAGTTAATAATTGCCCAACATAAGGTGTGACACATGCTGTAAAAACCATTGTGGTAAAATAACATTATTATGAAACATGGTTCTTATTTATCCCCAATCGTCGAACTTTATTTTAAGAATCGCGAAATTAGTTCACCTAAAATGTGTTTACACTATTCGTAATTAAGCTCAGCTCCACAACTTGCATGCACGTAGACGTAAAAAATCGATTATGGAACATGCAGAAGACAACACAAACAAGGTGGGCGTGCGAAATTTCATAACTGAAATTGAAATTTTACGCGCATTAACAACACGAATTGAAGGCACTATATATATAAGTACACAAACGGCTTTGAGTGAAAGAGATAGAGAGAGTAAGCAGGCTATAGGTGCTAGACCGCTCTCACTTACCCGAATAACCTCAGGACAGGCGTAATGCGGCGACCTGAACGGATAAACACCATATGTGTTGTTTCCAAATAATCAAAAAGTGATCATCAATAATTTAAGCAAATTGATTACGATATTTTAAATTAAACACTGTGATGCCATCATATCAGTGCAATATGGCATAACCCTAACACAACCGTCTATTTGGAGAGAAAAAATTTTTCAGAGTGGCTGTTAGTGGTAAAAGATACGAGTCGACCGGGAAGCACGCGAATTACTGCCATCTTGGCAGCAACAAAGCATATTTAGCCCAACTGTTATCGCGGTATGCACTCTATTGCGCAAACCTACGAAAAACACATGCTATTATAATCCGTTTTCGAAGAAATGTATACATAAAAGGCTAAACAAAATTTAGTTCTATAAATGGTACTAGACAGAGGCGTAGCCCACCTTTAGCACTCTCTCCAGTTTAATTTACACTCATGTCAAGACGTCAGCTGAACGAGCAACGCCTCGGCTAATACGATTAATACTTGAAATCAACTCATCTTCAAAGTTAACTTATCCATTCGACCATGGCCTCGTCTTAATTGGACAAATTCATCAGTGTTAGCTCCGGCCATCAGAAAATATTGTTCGTTAAATTGAAACTAAAATTAAGTGAGCAAACTGCATCACATGAGACTGGACCTTGTCACGATTGATGATTTGTGAACTAATTTTACACTCGAACCATTCGGACGACACTTCGGCAAACAAGGCAGAGCAAACAGAATTAAGAGTAAGTCTCGACTCTCAATAGAAACAGGCTAACTAGCGGACTTTCATAGCCAACACGTAACTAAGAATTATTTTTTATGAGGATTTGGAGCATCACTATATTATGCTAACTTATAATGATGATGACAATTTTAATGGCTAAGCACATTACCACATTAGCATTATTACACCGGTAATTTTGACAATTTACAATTTAACATATCAAATATAAATTGCTTATTTTATTGCTTTTTGTTATAGCTTTTGTAAGGAAGACTGATTAAACAGCTGTCTCTTATCACGGCTAGTTTCGTTTCGAGTAAGGGATTTCATCGAGCATTTTGTACTTAGAAATAAACGGGCTACTGAAGACATTCCGCGTTTTAGATTAACGAAACATTATTCGTATATTTTATAGTAAACTAGTACATTACTTTGACAGCATTCGCTAATCCATGTAATGCGCATAATGAATAGGCTAGAAGTGTGATTTTCGTGATGCTACAACAACGAGTGATACAAATATAACTCTTATTTTACTCAAATAAATTTTCAATTTCAATTAATTCGCATCTTATAATCAAGAAATTGACATTTCTATTCAAAAATATACTTGTATTACTTTTGATAAGTAACCTTCTAAGGGTAAGATGATCCAAATTTTGTAGAACTAAATAAAATGGTCAATTTGTGCTTCACATCATTTATGCAAACAAAACCAGACTCCAACACATTTTAGTCAACACTGACTAACTGAATTGACACGCTTTAGAAACCGAGTTTAACGTATTTTATGTGAGAAATCTAATTATATTACGAGAAAAAGTAGCATCAGTCGAGTAAAAAAGGTGACACCTAGTCCGTAAAAGAAAACACCTCTTTTAATGCAAACTATAGAAATAGTCACACAATTTTCATTCCGTTTATTTGAAAAACGAGATATCCTCCAAGACATCAAATCCACGTAATAATAATAAAACCTCCCAAAACAAACAGGTGTACGTGCTCTGAGAAAGCAGATAGCTACTAAGGTCGCACGATAAATTGTATCTGAAGCCGATGATATCAAGAGGCCATAGCGCTAGCGCTCAAAACCGTTGTCTCCGTAAACAAACGCACGACCAAGAACCAACTCACCGGCTTGTATGCAGGCGTTATTTTCAGAAAGTGGCACGTGAGCTGGCTTAGAATGTCAAAACAGATTTCCAATTTCAAAGCTCCACAGTGTCAGCCTATTCGGAAGCCACCAAAGCCTACTTCGTTGGCCTCATCGCGGACCAACCAGAGTACAATAAACGCAAATCATACTTAAGTCTGAGGCCTGGCATATCGATGACCGCTCAACGCATAATTCGCTGAAAACGGATTTTAATGAATATACATTGTCGAAAGATAAAAATAATTGGATTACCTATAATTCCCACCTGCCAAACAGACAAGGTACAAATAGCGTCATAGTGTTCATCCACCAAATATACGAGTTCTCGAGCAAGGATCTCCAAGTAACCAGTGTATCCAGCAATATATAAACTAGCGTTATTCTCGGTGATTAAAATGGACAACAACAACGATGACGAAAGCAAAGAGTGCATTTCGCCACCACAGAATACAATGGTAGGCACTATGTTTTCACCTATCCATTAAGCACGAAATGTCTGTGCAAAATGTTGACTTGACACATATTGTTTGGGTTGTTCATGCGGATACCCTCAGAATTTAGTATAAGCTTGTTATCCAGACGAGACTTAATTATCCAAAACCCCGCAATCAGAGTGCTCATTTGTGCAGATAATACTCATATTAAGGTTTCCAAGAATAGCTCGAACCACACTGACAATTAACTCCATATTTCTTCAAGTAATGCTAAAGGACAAGCTGTTGAAAACTAATATGTGAACGGGAAATGACGCAATACTAGTTAACAGAGCGAATAGAGAGATGGCAGATAGTAGGCGGCATAAGCATTACTATAGACATAACCAGTGTCAGAGAAGCGCGTAAAACCGCTGCTTAACCGCTATATGTGCATAAAGTATTATGCATAGCAACGTGTGAGCTGTAAAATAGCACTAGCCAACGATCAGAATGCGAGTAGAGATCACGCAAATACCAGAGTCAGGTAAGAAGCAATACTCGGTAAGAGCACTATGCTGAGGCAGAATACGAGCAGAAAACACAAACACACATGCATAAAAAATAGAAATAAATAAGAAGGAAAGTCATTACTAGTAACGTGCAAAGGCACGTAGAGCCAAACGGAAAGTCAAAACCCGTTTTGAGCCAGGGGTGTTGCAGCATAACAATGTAGTACTGTTTTGCCCAAAAAGGCCTCGGAATTCGTGTAAACTTTGTTCAATGCTAACACTCTTTGTTTACGCAGTTTGCATTTTTGTCGGTTAACGCGTGAAAAGTATGCTGATTACCACATTCCAATGCAACAATGCATAAAGTCTTTTTGACTGTCGCCTTTTCTTTGTGGGCAAATTTTAAATTTCTTCACCTTAGTTGACAAGATTAGATCAAACCGAATTAGTTTGATCACTTTTAGGCAAGGCAGGCTGAAAAACGATCATAATTACTGGAAAAGTTGGTTTGATACGCGCAATGCATATCTAAACTAGGCAAAGACGTGTGTTTGACTAATTACAACTAAGGCGTCACTTTAGCGACAATTATTTTGACTTTGCAATCAGCAGAAAACAAGACACATTCTGCAATTGGTATATGGCAATTTTCGTGAATTAACATAAAACCACGAATTTGGCGTCGATCAGCACTAACCAGTATTTTTTGGAAGACAAAAGTATTATTTCATAATCTTGTCTACGAAAAGAAGTTTTAATTAAAATAGTAACATCAACAAGACTTTAAAAACAGCACAATGCTAGTAAACAATAATCTCTTCAAAAACACAACGTTGTTAGGCTCGTGAAACTGCATTGTCTTCAGATGCTCTTCCAAGCAGAAATTAATGTACTGTTAAATTGAGTACGAGTTAAATTGACCAGAAGGAGCTAGCGAGTTGGTTAAATTTCCTGCAGCTTTGCCGGGTTAATATTAGACTTCGCGTTTATTACACGTTTTAGCATCACGCTGTTGATTTAGGTTACTGGAAATTATATCTAGGACGATAAACGTCTCACAACACTGTGGTGCATTCAGCCTGAAACCTATGCTTGTACAATGGCTATATATCTTTATTGTGAGAGGCATGTATATATATGTACATATATATACATATATATGTATGTGTCAAAATATATATATGTATTTATGTATATATATAATTTTAATTTACTGCGGCTGACTCCTTTTGGAGGATGTTTATTCCACTTCATGGAGTTTAGGTACTGGTACAAGTGGTAAGTCCTCATTCATATGTTATATATATATATATATATATATATATATATATATATATATATATATGCAAGTATGCATTAAGTGTTGCGCATACAATAACAAGTTGATTCAGATAGACCCATGCAAATATGACAAAGCAAGTATGAATAAATAGTATAATATTACGTGCACGTGAGTATCGTGCTCATTAGCGCCTCATCAGTAGGAGCTGGTGCTACGAACAATGCATATATAATTGGTCAAGAACAGTGTGAAACTTTAATCGATAATTATCCAAAAATACCTATGCGTACTCGAACAGAAACAAAATCATGTGAATGGTGCTTTTCGCAGTGCGATCATTAAACTAAAGATATGCAAGATTTTCTTAGGTAGTTCTATGATATATACTAGCTGTTCTGCATTGATCAGATTCACCTTCATTTCCAAGTACATGCCATGACATTCGCTGTGTTCGCTGAGTGCTAACTGGTTCTGAAACTCCGAAAGCTTCCACACAATTAGCACGTATCATCCTCATCATCATGTCCAGCCATACAAAAGTCAAAAGTTACTAATGTTTCCATGAAAAATATAACCATAAGGAGTGAAAAAAGTATGTAAATGAATTTAGACAAATTATTAGTGAGATTTACGAGAGAGGGAGAGAGGCATTAGTACTAACCATTGAAAATGCTGGACCATTCATTATTTCTGACTGGTTGATGACGTTTCGGTATTTCATCTGTAGCAGCCGGTACTACACCCTATACCCACTATATATTTTATGAAGAAATGTCGCCTGTAAGCACAAAACGCGTGTGTACATGAGATCACACTTTTTCTTCATGCTGACTTTAGTTTATCCCCATGGTTATATTTATCGTACCGAACGTATTAGAAATAATTTGTTACCAGATACGCAATATCTAATACAAACTTGCAAACTAACAGGCTTAGCCGGTTCTCAGTCTTAATTTTTATTTTAATTTCTTCGACATTTCAACTATATCGCAATACTTTAATTTGTTTGACATTTTCACTCCCCCTTCCAGTAACCGAATGCACACAGGATGGGATTATGTAAACCAGAAATTGGGTATGTCTGCAAGTTAACTTAAAGAATAGTGCTTGGGTCTACTATATGCGAGGTATAAATATATAGATATGTGTATGTACGTCATGTGTATGTGCATGCAGACAATGAGTTATCGATGGCCTTAGATGTATCCAAACCGTTAGTAGATCCAAACTAAAGAAAAATATGAATTGAATTTGCTCGAAACTGTATTTTGTAAACATTGTAATGAGTGTTACTGCAGATCTGAGTGAGGCACTGGTAGTGAAATATCGAAGCATCATCTAGAAGTAAGCAATAATAAATAATCCAACAGTTTTATTGGTTATTACTAGTGGTGTGAAATCCTTCGGTGGTTCAAGACCAGTTAGCATTCAGCGAACACAGACTGATGTGGCGTGAACTTGGAAATGAGGAGCAGTCTGATAAGTGCAGAACAAATAGTGCAAAATCGTGGATATTTTAAATAAAAGAATCAACTTTATATAGACTTCGACCATGCGACTTCAGAGCCAACTCACTGACGTCGATCGAGGCCAGAGTATAATGCTTTGTTGAAGTAGCAGGTTTTAATATTTGGTTGGTGTTGGTTACGCAACAAAACATAGTTTTGCGTGGGGACGTCCAACCTACACGTTTCTTTCTTTTTTAGCATTTTATGCAGATATAAAATTTTGTGTACTTTTTATGTGGACAGCTTTTTCGATTTAAACAAAATCTATACGTACTCATTCCTTCAGTAAATCAATTGATGAGATGGAGCAAAAGTGCTACAGAAAAATGTCAAACGAGATTTTAAATATTCATATTAGGGAACAAATTCTTCGCTATCATCATCAAACTCAACAGACACAGCATCACTATCAACATCACTATCGTCAGCATCAACGATATCGTCGTAAGCATAGGCAGCATTACATCAGCACGCCTCCGCATAATCATAATATTAGAAACTGTATATGATTTAAACAAGCATAAAGTCGCCGACTCCAGCATAATATTATTCGTGCCAAATATACCATTTTGACAGCGATATGGATCTGGCGAAATTTGACAGAAAGATTTATTTTAACCCATTCCACTAGCTTCAATCCGGTTAACGTTTGCTTTATTGGTTATTAGTTTGTTGTTCCAATGTGACTGAACTGCCGATATTTTGTGTTCAGCTCGTCTGATTCCCAAAACCTAACGCATTCAAATGTGTGTACTGATAATAATTTCGAAGCTACCCTTTGTGCTTACCCGCAGCTTGTCTCCAGCAGAGAACCTTCCGGTTGTAATGAGGCCATTCCGAAATCGGCGACACGAATATTGGTTTTGTCGTCCAGCAAGAGATTTTCTGGTTTTAGATCTCGATGACTAAAAACAAACAGCAAAAACAGATTTAAGTAAGATCTAACAAAATAATAAAAAATCTCAACATATAAAAATAAAAACGAGTTTTAACTATAAAAATAGATGATATTCTGTTCGTTGGCATAAGGTAACAAAAATGTAGATGCTCAGACCATTTTATAACGACCTATTCATTAATAGTAGAAAAACATGAACTAAATCTCTGCGAGAGACAGAATCAGGACCTCATACATACGATCCTGTCGCTATTGATGTAGAAGAATCCAGTTAAAACAATTTCTGCATATGTTCATTTTACAGCATCGAGATGAGGGTCAACACGGGTTTCTCATACTCGCTCTCTTTTTAGCCAAAACATTCTAGCGACTGGTACAGAGCTAAATCCAAGTCCACAAAGCTGACAGAAAAACGGAACAAAGGTACTCTGACCTTCTATTTTGGAAAATAAAGAAATTTAAAATAACGGAGAATACAAGAATGTCAACAATACTTCAATATTTACACACGTACTTACATCCATATATTCATGTATGCATGCATTCATAGGTACGTACGAACATACGTACATGCATACATACATGCATGCATGCATGCATACATACATACATACATACATACATACATACATACATACATACATACATACATACATACATACATACACATACATACATACATACATACATACATACATACATACATACATACATACATACATACATACATACATACATACATACATACATACATACATACATACATACATACGTACATGCATGCATACATAAATGCATACATACATACATTCATACATAAATACATACATACATGCATACATACATAATTGAATGCATATAAACATGTATACATAAATACATACATGTATAATTACATTCTTGCATGCATGCATACCCACATACATGTATAAATACATACACATATACACACACATGCACACATACATACACACATACATACATGCATACATACATACATACATACATACATACATACATACATACATACATACATACATACATACATACATACATACATACATACATACATACATACATACATACATACATACATACATACATACATACATACATACATACATACATACATACATACATACATACATACATACATACATACATACATACATACATACATACGTACGTACGTAAATGTAAAAATTACAAAGTGATCGGAGATTGTCGCACATTTGACTTTAAGAAAGACTGTCATATAACCAAAAATTTTGGTGTATAACTAAAAAACAGCACAGACAACAGGGAGTACTTTGTGTGTACGATGCCGAGAACCATGTTGAAATGCCAAGGTTCCAACGAATTACTCCTTGCTTTCTCCGGAAGAAGAACATCTTATCAGAGAAAATTCTGACAATCATCGCTTAAATTGAATAACGAATCATAATTTACATATAAGAGAAGAATAAATGCATTCTCTTAGCATCAAAATGTTTTAGGATTACGGGACCCGTGGGAAGAATTTGTGGCCAGTCAATCGCCAAGCCGAGAATATTTTTGGCCACTGGCACGTCGCTCACAATTAAATGTAAGTAAAAATGACAAAATTCAGAGAAAAGTAGTGCTCCATCACTAGTGATTCCTTTATTCACCAAAAATTAGGAAAGAACATTCCGTCGGAAACAGCAGTTCGCCTATTAGCACCATGGTTAATAAACATTTGGTAACCCCTCTTGAGAACCGAGAAATAAAGACAACGAAACCTTTTTGTGAATCCTAAAGAAACCCCCCTAACCGTAGATAAACGAACCTCAATCATTGGAAATCTTTTAGATAAATGATAACAATTAATTTGTCATCGTTTTTCGGTTTTCCGAAAAAATAAATTGATTGCAAATTCGAATTAAGTAATTATTCTTTAAAAGTTACCAGAAAGTTACCGAAGCATAATCGCTGTTTCACTGGCATTCTGAACTCCAACAGGATTAAATAAAGCATTAAATGCTTAATTAAAGATGCGTTTCATTTTTTTGCAAATACTTCTTACGCGTCCAAATAATTTTAT
Organism: Eudiplozoon nipponicum; assembly: GCA_029291075.1. NCBI lineage: Eukaryota > Metazoa > Platyhelminthes > Monogenea > Mazocraeidea > Diplozoidae > Eudiplozoon > Eudiplozoon nipponicum. The sequence continues at coordinate 3,617 of JAQBSW010013411.1, read as the reverse complement.
AGCACACACAGAAATAGATATTTAATTCCATGGATGATATTTTGAGTAACCCCTACGATCGTCTTTTTCAGCAGCTCAGCACTTTATGTTAATAAAAACTAACATCACCACCTCAAACCGACTGTATCTGAATGGGAAGTCGCTTATCCTTTTGGTTATGTCCAGACCTATGCCTACCACTGTAGGCTGTGACTGCACCATATTTTCACTTTTAAGCGTATAATTATACTTAATAATATTAATAAACAAAAAATCGCCTCAATACATGCAAGGTAGACATCACATACTTTATCACCTACAGTAAATGTGTGCCTTTCACAGGTGAGCAATATCTTAGCAGGTAGTATGAATATTAATTGATAAAATTGTAGTGTAGTGTGTGGTAAATTGACGCAGCGGGTACTGCCGCAGAGTCCGAAGCAATCTTCACCAGGCTCGAGCTCTGTCCGCGGAAAATTCTTGGCAGTTTTTAAAGAGTTCACAACAGGGACAAACCTGATCTACTGGAAGAATTGCGTTTGCCACCTTAAACGATACTTAGTTTATACTGATAAATTAATGTATAAAAGGATAGGTATTTGCATCAAGCCCAAGCCTTGATTTAAATAGATTCTACCACCACCAGTGCAATCGATTAAATTTTAATAAAAACTAAACAAAAACAGAATTTTTGACGCACAAAATTACCACCTCAAGAAAATTGTGCAAAAAAGCAAAATCACTATTTGGTTGGGTATTAAAAATCTAATTTGATGCAAAATAAATCTTTTCAAAATTGGAGAGAAACAATTTTGAATGCGACGGAATTAATAAAACCAATAGGCAGAACCAAAATGAAATAAAGTGCAAGATCTCGTAATAAGGTTATTCTTACGTAATATCTATTGTCTAATACATTACAAAAAAGGAGAAAACAGTAAAGCAAGGCTAGATAAGTTGAAAAAGAACCCGTTTGAACGCCAAACCTGGTAAAATGATGATCAAAGACGGTACGAAATGATAGAAACACGATCCCTTATTTGAAAGCGTAGTAATCAATAGACAGCAGAAGAAAGGATTGAGTTTTAAATGGAAAGAATTTTGAGAGATTGCAATGAAAGTTCAATATCGCAAACATAATACAAAAAAGTAGAAAAAATCAAGGATCTCATAGATAACCACAAAATTTGTGACAAAATTTTAACTTATTTAGATCAAAGTTGAAGTCTTGAAATAAACGTTTGTCACAGTATGTACAGATTTTTTCAGTATAAAATAAAGGTTATGCAACGTAGGAAAGGTAATTCATTTAGTAGGCCGAGTTCCTCCGTTTTGAAATCTCTTTACGTGCCGTCCAGAATTTGTCGTGGACAGGGCCCAAACTTAGGCCAGTCCGCTTCGGAATCTGTTGCTTCCATTTATTTACATATTCAATAAACTTGTTTCAATCCAATCAAGCTCATCGTAAAAATAAATAATAATAATTTCCGACAAGTAATTAATGTAAAGAAAAATCACATATTATCTAAGAGGTCGCACAATATTGTAAAACTACTGTCAGTCGCACGTACTGACACATTCGACCTTCCATGATCATCATCAGAGTACAAAGGCAAACTGATTAGCGAGTATGAAACCGCAATGAATATATATGGAGAGCAAAATTAGATGTGCGCCTCTCACCTCTAGTAGTCTCGCGTGCATTGTACTTAATTGGAAATATCGGTTGCAAAATTTCTATGCAGTCACAAACATTAACTTTCTTCAGCTTTCGCTATATATAAACGTAGTACAATTAAACTAACATTAATCGCTTCAGTGGTGATAACTAATCTTAAAATCAGGTGTAGGAGCATAATAACCACATCAATTTTCATATGTGTATTGCGGTATCAGCCTCGCATCATCGAGTCGAATTAGGTGGCAATTTTTTTTACAGACGTCTTCTAGAATCATCTTAACTTTCCTTTCTCAGTTTGGCAGAGTTAGCTACGGGATTTGGTCGAGTCTAGCAAGCAATGCAGTGAAAACCGTAAGCAATCTGTATTGCCGATGTCGCCTTGCCTTAAAGTTGACTGTATAGAAATTTTGCAGCCGATCCTCCTATTCCAGTACATGTGAGACTACTAGAGGTGAACGTCGCCTAGCCAATTTTGCTTGCCTTACATATGAATTGCGGTTTGATCCACACTAGTCAGTCGTGCTTTGATCATGATCATGAAAGGTCTAAACGCGTCAGTGTGTTGTGACTGAAGGTAGTTTGTCCATGTTACACGACTAGTTAAATTAAATGGGTTTGGCGTCCGTATTCAAATCGTTTGATCTTGAAAATTGTTTTCACCACCCGCGCAATCAGTGTTTGTTTAATTATCTAACTTATACATTCGCGATACCTTGCTTCAGTTTGAGTCATTATCAGCTTATTTGATGGCTATACATGTTTGTATAAGATGAATAAATAATTGTGAAATGGAGTATATTCCTTTTGCAAACCTTTAAATCGATTTGGTTGACTGATGTGTGCCAAACCTGCCATTTGACTTCAGCATTAACTCAAAGCAAAGAATGATTTATTTATTGTTCAAGTTTGCCATCGAAACACTCTTAGAGAAAACATAATGTTTCAATACTGTTTTTTAATATATACGCAATCAATGGAGAATGGATTTCGCCGTTTTTAACTCTTTGAGCCATATTGGTAAACTTATACGTCGCTACGGTTTCACATAATAAGCATGTTCATAAGGAGAGGTCGGGCTAACGCAAATTTAATCTGCTACTAAGAATAGGCGACCAGGTGGTTATTTACAATCCACACATAACTGTGAATTCATGGTTATGTGGCAGTAAACAATCAGTTTATTATGCTGATTCCATACAGTTTGGTAATAGTAGAATTAATAGCGGTAGAATTAGTAGTAGTAGTAGTAGTAGAAGAAGTAGTAGTATTATTGTTGCTAGTAATAGTAGTAGTAGTAGTAGCAGTTGTATTGGTATTATTAGTAGTATAATTATTTTTAGTAGGAGCAGTATTAGTAGTAGTATTTAAACATATCTATTATAAATAGCCATTTGAACAATGACTCGGTTCATACAAAACACAAAAGAGTAGTATTAGGATAAAAATTATGAATATTTCCAGCTTTCATCGATCGCCTTAAAATTACTGAAAATAAACTTTTTTAATACCGCAATAAGAAAGCAAAGTAAAGCCTTGTCTTTTTATTATTTTTAATATTATTGCTAACATCATCATCATCATCATCATCATCATCACCATCATCATCATCATCATCATCATTTTTATTATTATTATTAAATCATTTGTGTTGCTCATGGCTATTGTTTTTCTGTATAAACATTTTACGAGCTTTAAGCATTGTGTGAACAAAATATTCATTGATGTTTTGCTACTAGCCATTTGTGGAATAGAAAGCATGCGGTTCCGAAAAAGAGAGCCAGCAGGGCTGATGAAATATCGATCTGAATATATTTATAGGATTTCCGAAAGTTGAAATCCGGTGAGATTATTGTAGGCATTCAATTAACTTCCTACGATTAATATAGTATTTTCAGTATTTAAGAATTTGTGTGAAGATCAAAGTTTTATTGCATAAAATCAGCCGGGATTGATTATG
>JAQBSW010013410.1:0-14031 GCA_029291075.1 Eudiplozoon nipponicum | reverse complement strand
AGTATGTAAGTGAATTTAGACAAATTATTATTGAGATTTACGAGAGAGGGAGAGGGGTAGAGAGAGAAGGAAAACCTTGCTACTATGAGTAAATTTATCAGGATAACTCACAGAAATGAGGCAAACTAAACCTCTCCACAATACCATTATGGCCAAGTTAGCATTCGGGCAAGGCGACATCAACAATACAGCTTCCTTGCGGATTTCACTGTATCACGTCATAAACAAACCGAACCTCGCAGCTAACTTTGCCCTACTAAGAAAAGAAAGTTACGAAGATGATTCTACTATACATCTGCAACAAGAATCGCCACTAAGCTCGATTCGCTGCCATATCGCTGAGGGTTTCTAACCAAGAACTGTGATGTGCACGAGGACCCCATCCCGGCAGACGAGTGGATCCTATACTACCCAATTTGGATGTAAGTGACTTTAATTGTTTCGCCATGTCAAAAGTAAATTTATCTGGCTAACTGACAGAAATGAGGCAAACTAAACCTCTCCACAATACCATTATGGCCAAGTTAGCATTCGGGCAAGGCGACATCAACAATACAGCTTCCTTGCGGATTTCACTGTATCAAGTCATAAACAAACCAAACCTCGCAGCTAATATTGCCCAACTAAGAAAAGAAATTTACAAAGATGATTCTACTAGACATCTGCAACAACATCGCCACTGAGCTCAATTCGATGCCATATCGCTAAGGGTTTCTAACCAAGAACTATGATGCTCAAGAGGACCCAATTTGAATGTAAGTGACTTCAATTGTTTCTGCCATGTCAAAATCTGCCCACCTTGGTTCTTACGCCAATTTGGTGCTGGATGAGAGAACAGAGCTCTACTGGGCAATTGAAATTAGGGCATGCGCAAAACGTGATCGAGCCAACGATGTTGATGGAGCCTTATATGTTTTTCTAACGACGAGCTCTTATTGTCAGATCCAAAAATACGTCTACGGATATCGACGTTAGTTATTCGTTGGTGGTAACCAACATGTGCTATACTTCTCAAGCAACATTGATCGAATGCCTGTACGCGTCTCAAATCATCAACTCTAAGAGGCCACGTTTCACTCGCGTATAGTAAGACTACGCGTATAGATGCATTGTAAACACGACCTTTAAGGCAAAGTGAAGTATTCGCGTTTCTCCATAAATGACGAAGGTCCGAGAAAGCTACTCTAGCTTTGGCGTTCTGTATTCTCACCTGGTCGGACATATTTCCTACGTTATTTATAGAGCTCCCAAGATATGTAAACCTGTCGACTATGTCTAGATCTTCATTCTGCAGTCGCAACGTTGGAGTGAGTGATGGGTGATCTTGTAACAGTATCTTACATTTAGAGGGTGCGAATTTCATACCGAAAGACGGAACAACGTCTGTTAATCTATTTAAAGTGGTCTGGGCAGCATGCTGATTGTCGAATAATAATACGATATCGTCCGCATAGTCAAGATCGACTAGTTTATCTCCCGGGAGAACTTCAACTCCAGCGTCCTGAATGTGTGGGAGAGTGTTGTTCAAATAGCATCGATTACAAAATTAAACAAAAATGGAGAAAGTGGACAACCTTGACGAACACCACTGCTGGTTGTAAAGTTATGCGTTAATTCGTTGTAGACCTTAACGCGACCAGAATTATTTGTGTTGAGAGCTCGTACAATATAAACAAATTTTGTGGGCGCACTGCTTTTCGACAATATATGGAATAAAACATTGCGATCCACAGAATCAAATGCACCCTTGAAGTCTAGAAAGACGGCTATTATGGGACGGTGATATAAATATCTCTGGTCAAGAACTTGCGCAGAATCCGGCCTGTTCTTCTCTTGTATGTGGTACACGCGAAGCGCTAATACGACGTAGGACAATCGAAACAAATAACCTAGATACGATCGGAGTCATGCTTATACCACGATTGTTATCGCACGAATTACGATTGCCTTTTTTGAATATGGGAATGATAGTCGACTCATTCCAATCAAGTGGTACAGTTTCCTTATTCCATATAGTATGAAAAGTTTTGTCAACGCTCCTGAAATTATATCGGAACTGACGCGGGTGGCCCAGAAAATTGATCTTTAAAGTGTTGAGCCCACCTGTTAAGACGACTTATTTAATCGTTTATTAAATCGTTGTAACTATCATTTATAGTTTTACTAACTTTTAATTTTCTCTGACCTGTTGCGCGAATAATTTGGAACAAACAGCGAATATTACCTAAAACGAAAGCTACTTCCATTTCCTCAGCCTTTCTGGTCTAAACGTTTACGAGATCGACTTATAAACTGCGCTTAGGTTGGCGTCTTACATTGCGACGGGTATTATTGAGTCGAGCCAGCTGGAATTTGGTGCCTAATTTCGAGTGTCTCCATAGATTTTACAGAGAGCCTATGATTAATTCTACGGGGGCCTGCAATGTCACATACAGCAGTACCTGCATTGTGCATAGTGGAACTTATCTTGGACCAAAGTATATTCGGGTTTTCGCTATCCAGACCAGTTAGACTAGCATTTAGAATATTTCCAAAATTGTGTCGAAAGGATGGTTGTTAAAGTTTGCCTACATCAATTTAGGGTTTATTCTAAATTATTTTACCGGAAAATTTTAGTGCAAATCTACAACGGATAAGTGCATGATCCGAGTCGACATAAGTGTTCCAAAAAGAACGACAATCCTGGATGCAACCACGCCATCTATAATCAATTGCCACATGATCTATTGAAGTCCACTGTTGTCCGGGTGCTGGAGAACGCCATGTAGCACAACGTCTAACACTACGTCTGAAGTTTGTACTACTTAAATATAGTCTATGTTCAGCGCAGCTATACCAAAGCCGTTCACTATTATCGTCGCGCATCGAGCTTAAAGCGTATCTTCCATCTAAATGAAATTCTGTGTTACGTAAGCACCCAACTTGAGCATTCAAGTCACCCATTACCAGAACTATATCTGGACTTCGTGCTTTACTTAGTAAGGAGCTTAATTCGGAGTAAAACGCATCCTTACTTTCTTCTGTGCTGCAATCAGTAAGAGCATATGCAGATACGACGAAGAGGCAACGATGATAACGGTTTTTTGCTTTGATTTTAGTAGATGTATTTAAACGTGCCGCACACAATCGACTATTTAAAGGGATCCATTCAATTAAGCAAGCTTCAGCTCTCGAGCTAAGGGCAATACCAACGCCCCATTTTCCGGCTTGAGAGGACTCTGTGCAACCAGATGTTCAAAGCCAATAACGCGTATATAGGGATGGTGCAACTAGTTCTGTAATACACGTAGGATCCAGTATTCTGGTTTCAGATACACAACATATGTCGATTTCTAATTTATCCAACGTACGAGCAAGAGATTCTTGTTGTCCAAGTTGTTTCAATGTTCGCACATTAAATGCGCCTACGTTAAAACCTAACGTAGGTTTAATGAATGATCGTCAACTAGAAACCTTTTCGATATTGGGCGACCTGGTATTGGGCTCAATGTTATAATCTAAACCAACAATATTCAAAGTATCTATAAATGTTATTGTTAGATTGAGAAGAGGAAGGGGAAGGAAAGGAGGCGGAATAAGAGATAAATTGTCTGAAGTAGCCCGATTTCGCTTATCAACCCTACGCGGCTCAGCAGATAAGGCGACCCTTTTTATACTGCGCGACGGCCGATGCAGTACGAAATCATTGTAAATTGTACTTGTCATGGTTATATGTGGACTGTAATGGAACACTAGGTCGCCCATTCCTAGTGATGGTTTTTATTCAGAGTTTTCCTTCTCCTAGATTGTTTGCCAACTAAGGCTGATGAGCACTATCTGCCCAGATGCCAGTGGCCAAAGTTTCCTTCAGCAGCCGAAACTTGCCTTTCACGTCTGAAACGCTAACTCACATTCCGTCACTACATATTTAACAAAAAATGTTACAGCGCATATAGAGCAAACACGAGGCTTTACATGCAACGGGATGATGGCTGTGTCCCTTTATGACCCGGCAAGGTTCATGCTACCAATCCAGGGTTGAGTAGCTTGAGCCCGCCGGTCGTCAGGCCGGAATTTCTATGGCTATCAGTAAAGCGGATTTATGTCACCCTAGCATTTTGTGACAGCTCGCTTCAAACCCTATTAGGAAATAAAAATAATTGTTTTAAGAATGGCATTAATGCATCATCATAGTATCGGCAAGATTCAAAATAAAGTTAACGATATTACCGTCTACGTCACACTGGTCATCAGGACTGATATTAAATTACCTAAGACTAAGATGCAATAAGTTTAACTGACGTAAATTCAGCGCAAAAACTTAGTTAAACGAACTTGTGATGAAAGGTAGCGATTGATTGAATCTTGCAATTCGGGAACAGCCAATTTCGGCAAACTCTTCTGAAAATGATCCGTCTGCACTTTGCTTTTGCGTAAAGTGTTAGAGCATAACAAACTTGAAGAATGCAAACTTCGTGAAAGACGATTCATACTGTACACAGCGAACGACACATTTTTCAACATATTTGCACGAATTTTTGCGTGAACTTTCAGAAACTAAAATTTATTGCCAAAAACAACACAAAGCAAGTTTGATGAATAAAGTAAAGCATAAATCTCCTTCAGACATAACAAGAACATGTCTTTAATAAGAGAAAATAAAAATCACGAGAATTTCAGTCAAAGCGCAACGCCAATTTCCAGTACGAGAGAAACCAGAAACTGCTTGCAATATTGAACTGAACCTGAAACCCGTAGCACTGAAAAGAAGAACTATAACTAAAAGCATGAAGCATCATTACTCTAACGTAATCATTATGCTTAACTGTCGCGTAACTATTAATATTCATATTTTATGCATAATTTGTAAATGTTCATTAATTTAGAGAACCACAATTATTTTGCGCAAACAATTGTGCCAATGGATTATTGACGTAGAACCACGTACCACAAAAAGAGTAACTACACGCGTATTAAAACTGTCTGATAATAACCTTTAAAGGATGATCCCATAAAAGTATGCCATGCGATATCAAACACACCATATAAGCTTTCCTGTCAGTATTATATGTTTAAATAAAAAATAAATGTAGAAACATATTTTGCTTTATGCCAACACAGACTTGATCGTTTGATATATAAACCGAATCATCGCTCTTCTCAAAGACTAGCGACGCCAACAGTCAAGGCCGAAATAGTAAGCTGTAGATTTTTCGCGTTTACCATCAACATCTGGTGTTGGATCAATTCTATTAAATTATTAAACAGATATTAACATCAGGCAGACAGATCGTAAAAAGGAGTTGCTAGGAGCGTTCTTACTCTAGCCTAGCAAGCAAAATCAAGCGTATATGGTTCATTTTAGCATGCTACAAATCGTATAGCAGGCATTAAAGGAAATAAGTCACATTAATTTCCACAAAACAACAGTTATAGAAGCCGAAGCCTCTTTCTATTGTGGATTAATTTCGAAAAAATATAAAATGAAAAAATAAAACAGAAAATAATAAAGGTTATCTTTTAAATGTTTGAGTAGTGCGAGTTTCAAATGTTGAATCTCCACGATTTGCGTTCGCGGGTTGTCGCTTTGTATTATTAGTTTCGCGAAGATCCGATTTATCCCCATTTCCATGTACGCATCGAGTGTAACCTCTTATTGACTGGGTGCAGATTCGTCTTTTTCTTCCGAAGATTTCATCATCGTTCATACTAAACACTGGAAATCCGCGTTGCCAGCCAACAAAGACTAGATCGTACCTCTTTTCCAGTGGTTAGTATGAACGATGTTGAAGCCTTCGGAGGAAAGGGACGAATCCGCACCCAGCACATAAGATGACAAACTCGATGCGTATTTCGAAATGGGGATCAGTTGGATCTTTGCAAAACTGATAGTAAAATAAAGGTTACTTGATAAAGTAATTAATAAAACGTTTAATGCTAATACGTACCAGTTCGCAACGCCAATCAACCCCATTTTGACGAATGCATAGAAGTGCCTTACTAGATTCTAAATGATTTTGTCCGTTACATCGACCCATGGTAAATGACGATATATCGTTGAAGGACCAATTAATCGATATCGTGAGATATATATATAATGGGACTGGTGCTTATTTCAAGTTGACTACCATGATTTAAATAAATCAATCGTTATGTCCAGATTTTGTGTCAAACCATTAATATTATATCTATATATAAATGTACTCCAAATGTGACCTTACAAATGTATAGCCTGAGGGTCAGCGGGCCTTAGCTAGCTTTATTTTGGCAATAGCCGTATGATCATTACCGTACTAAAGCTACCTTTTTTCTAAAACAGAATCTCGACTTCCATTTCACGGTGTAATTAACAATGTTAATCGGTAAATGTCAAAATGAGTATAATCGTACCAGACGCACGAAGCAACTTTCGGCTGCCCAAGTAAACTGGCTACAAACGCCTTATAAGCAAATGCTCCAGACAGGTCATCATCATCATGCACAGCCACACAAAAGCCAATAGTGGCTAATGTTTCAATGTCATATAACTATAAGATGCCAAACAAAAATTCCAAATAATGACAAAAATATTAATTTAGGCATACAAATTATTAGTGAAATTTACGAGAGAGAGAGAGACAGAAAGAGAGAACCTAGTTACTATGATTACATTTAGCAAGCTAACTCACAGAAATGAGGCACAATGAACCTCTACACAACACCATTATTGCCAAGTCAGCATTAACATTACAGCTTCATTGTGGCTTTCATTTTATTACTTCATAAACAAACCAAACATCTCAGCTAACTTTGCCCTAATAAAATTGAGAAGAGGAAATGGAAGGAAAGAAGGCAGTAGCCTGATTTCTCTTATCCACCCTGCACAACTCAGCAGATAAGGTGACCTATTTTATACTGTGCGACGGCCTGTGCAATATGAAGTTATTGTAATTCGTATAGTTCATGGTTATACGTGGAATGAAAAAGAACACTAAGTCGCCCATTCCTAGTGAGAATAGTGTGTAATCGGAGATTTCCTTATCCTAGATAGTCTGCCAACAAAGGCTGGTGAGCAATTTTTGCCACGAAACCGGTAGCCAAAGTTTACTCCAGCAGCCGATATTTGCCTTTCGCGTCTGACACGCTTGCTCCTATTGCGTTACTGTGTAATTAGACCAAACTCGAGGCTTCTTACTTACTTTACTTTACTGCGGCTGACTCCTTTTGGAGGATAAGCCGGCTCCATAGAAATCCCGGATTATACCTCTCCATGCCGGGCGGTTGGCAGCCATTTCGGAACATCAAACATTCCAAATAAATTCGAAATAAATAGGTGTTTTCGCGCTGATACAGAGCGCGTCGCTTGCCGGGGACGCCGTAGCATGAACGGTATTTGTGACATTTCATGGAGTTTCTCGGGAATTTGGTACAAGTGATGTCCCCTCACCACTCGGCTTTTTGATCGAGGACGCACCTCTAGCCTTTGCACATCCAAGCGCAGACTGCAAGGCAGCAGTAAGTTGCATGGTTGCCGGTGGCTGTTGAGAGCTCATTCGCCATTCGGAAGTACGGGGTACTGTCCAGGAGTCCATGTAATCGTGTGGCTTCCCATGAAACGGGATGATGGCCGTGTCCCTTTTAGACCCGGCAAGGTTCATGCTACCATTCCTGGTCTGACAAGCTTGTGCCCGCCGGTCGTCAGGCCGAAATTTCTATGGCTACGGGCTATAGCATCACCCCTGCATTTGGAAGGGCCACGGTTGTGGTTCTAAAAATATAAAAACTGTTCGAGAGCAAGAATTTTCATTACGCGCATCTATTGTGCTCGTGAATGTCCAGAAATTAGCTGATCGGACAGTTGCAGGCCAATTCGAACTGTCTGTCGACCTGACACACCGATAATATAATAGACGAACATTTAATCACTTCCGAGACAATGCCTCAAGAGTTTATGTCCTAATTGTACAGACTAAACCACTACAGGGTGAGATGCCACTTGATACCATGGCATGCTTCCGGCGGTGGCTGTGCAAGCTAACTGAGTCTGCCCGTGTTGAGACCGCATAAGGCCATCACATTTGGGCTGCTCAATCCTACCAGATATGGCGCAATATCGAGATCGTGTGCTAAGGACAATACCATCTTCCTATTTACCGGCTTGAGAAAACTCCATGGAACCAGATGTCCGAAGTCAATAACGCGTAGATAGATGTGGTGCAACCAGTTCTGTAATGCACGTAGGATCCTGTAATCTGATTTCAGATGCGCAACATACGTCGATTTCTAATTTATCCAATGTACGTGCAAGAGCTTCTGGTTGTTCAAGTTGTTTTAGTCTTAGCATATTAAATGCGCCAATGTTGAGACCTAAACTAGGTTAAATGAATGATACTCTTTTTAAACTATTTTCGATATTTGGCAATCCGATTTTGGGCTCAGAGATATGATCAACACCCACTCCATTCAAAGTAACTAAAAGAGGATTTTTGCTAGATTGAGCACAGGAAACGAAAGGAAATGTGGCAGAATTGTAAATTAAGGTGTTTGCATTAGCCTTATTTCGCTTATCCATCCTGCAAGATTCTGCAAATAAGACGAACGTTTATATAGTGTGTGACGGCCGATGCAGTATGTAATTATAATAATTTGTATTGGTCATGTAACTGTGTATATATTTATGTATATATGTATATATTTATGTATTTATGTGTGTATGCATTTTTTTATGTATGTATGTTGTGTGTATGCATGTATGGTAGTGCTAGTCAGCCTTGTTTGGAAGACCATCTAAGAGTACGAATACCGAATCCAAAGTATTCATCTTCACTAGGAACTGGTGATTTGTATCTATATATATATATATATATATATATATATATATAATACTTTACTTTACTGCAGCTGACTCCTTTTGGAGGATAAGCCAGCTCCACATTCATGGAGTTTCTTGCAGGAATTTGGTACAAGTGGTGTCCCTACCACTCGTATATATATATATCATACACAATCATACAAAGACAGAATCACTAATGTTTCACTCCAATATAAACATATTTATCGAAAAGATATATATGATAAGGACAATTTGTATGTTTGCATGTGTTCATGATATATTTTGTTCGTTCTACCAATCTTATCGTTATATTAATAATAATATAGATAATACATTCATAACAATTTAGCAGTGAACAATCAGTTTCCAATATTTAACTATTGCCTTCCATAATAATAAAGTTGATCATCTGACAAAAACTGGATTGCATAAGTCAGGGTAAATGATTGGCGCGCGTTCTTCATTAATTGGAAGATCATCCTACATATTCAGCAGATTCAGTATTTATAAATCATGATTAACTACAGATCAGTCACCCAAACTTTGATTAACTGAGATCAGTTCTTTTCATGAATCAAATATTTGTAAACCAGCAACTGCAACATTATGTATTATATATATATATATATATATATATATATATATATATATATATATATATATATATATATATATATATATATAACCTGCTGCACACGGGATGATATGAGGATAACTGATATATAATTAAAACAAAACATCTTGTTGATCTTTCTACGCGTCGGTAAAAGTATTTTAAAAAATCGAGACATTGAGGATATGCATGTATGTCAATCCATATGGTTTGCATATATTTATTCCACAAATGTCACTTAAGATTAGAGTATACATTTGTGTGTATAGGTTGTTATGTACATGGGGGGTTGATGTGGATATTTTCGTGTATACATATGAGAATAGGTATTAAGACCGGATACTGGAGAAGACAACAAAAAATAAGCATAAATAGATCTGTCTTGAATTAGGATACCAGATTTACCACAAGTTGCTTTTTCCCTGTGTATGGCGCCCACCTTGAAAATAGGACTGGAAATGAAGTCCAGAAAATTCGTAAAATCTGGTTGCAAGCAGCTGGTGGACGGCTTCAGAGTGAAGGGACGAGAAACCATAAATCATGTCCAAACAAAATCTGTGCGCCTATAAATGTAATGGATTCAAGATTGTACCGACATACGAGTGTCATCAATTGTCCCGCATAAGAAAAAGGCGGAATAAAGACAAAAAATAAGGATAGTGCTGCGCAAGTTACAACAAAATTTAAGCATTATGTAAAACCGCAACATCGGTGATTTCTTATTCTAAAGGATCCATTTTTGTTCTCAGTGCTGTCCTTCTTGTTGTGGATTTGACCGCATTTTTCTTGTGCGGGACAATTGATAGCACTCATAGGTCCATTATCAGATGATGTAATTTTTGGCCTCAATTGATGGGTTCTCACTTGTCCCTTCTTCTTTAAGCCATCAATTAGCTGATTGTCTGAAAAGGACGTTGGAACAAGATTTTCCATTGTTCTTTTCTTATTCTAAACAATGATCATTATACAACACAATATTCATTTTAATTTCTTCGATTTGGAAAAATAAATTGGCTGGAACAAGAGTTATAACCTACCGCCAAAGTATTTGTAACATCGCCAAAAACTGTTCTTCAATTCTTCAATAGCTAGTAGATTGTACGTGCTTGAAGATTAAATCTGTACATTGTAAATCACCAACCAAACCACTTTTATCTCGACGATATACAAGCCAAAGTTAGATAACTACAACAATAGAACCAAAAACTCTCTCTAACGCAAAATGGGCAAGTTCAACATACGAATATCATATTCTGATCTGATGTTTAATGATATTTAACATTTATCTTTATGAGACAACAAACTGCCTGTCAAACCCCAGGTGTTTTACCCAATCTCACCCACTATTAAGTATAGTTTTACATTTTAAATTACAAATATAGGTCAGCACAATTAAGCAATAATTGATTGCGCGGGTGGTGGTAACAATTCCTTAAATCAAGTTTGCAAGCTTGAAGTGACTATAGGTCAGTTCGTCTTTTGGCAGCACAGCTTCCTTGAATATTACAATGAAATCTATATTATTTAAGCTATTACACGACTTGCTGTTGCAACGGAATCGCATCACCCGATTCATCATCAGAACGCTAAATTCTCACACAAATGGTAAAACAGAAGTAAAAATAAACTAACACAATAAATTATCATCTTAGATGCATTCCTATTTATTCCCTTTAATACAATTTAATGCTAGCCTATTAAAAATTTCATTTAACAAATACACATGCTTACCAATACGACCATATAAACATGAAGAACTGAACAAATATATACACCTACGTTTATATCAATGCGAATTGATGTTTCACAAGTCAACCAGGATTATCTAGTAAATATAGTTATCAAGTCAGCTATCCAATCTCCGTATGACTATTCATTCGTTTGTCATTAATACTAAGGACACAATTACATGTGCATACATAACCCAAACATATTTTCATTTATACTTCTCGTTACTCAGTCTATATACGTGAAAAATTGCCAGATGCTATATTTTCGCGTCTGAAGTTGCCACAAACTGTTAAATTATATTCTCTAGCCAGTGAAATTTTTAATGCACATCTGAACTCACATTTATCTTATCTCTTAATCACCAATTTAAAACAATTTTAATCAATCGATAAATCAATTTTAACTAATTAGAGGAGTAACATTTTTATGTAGGTTTCGGAAATGGTAACAAAACTAGAGAAAAAGTGAGAGTAATCATAAAATCATAAAATGCATCGAAATAATGAAGGCACTTAGAATGAGAGAGCGTGAAAATCGAAGGATAGCAAAGGATAATGTAAAAAATCACGAAAACGCTTCATACGTAAATGAATACTTCCAGCTTAATTTCAGAAAAATTATTAGGCATAACTGATAAATTGACATTCAGGTTAAATGAAGACCTATTAAACAATGTAGACGAACTTAATAATCATTGAAAGCAGTATAGCATTTACGATAACCATAGAGATAAGAAAGAAGAATGTATGAGCTATTCTTTTACACTTTTTAAATATTTTACTCTGAATATTTAATTTATTCGATTCATCTGATCCTTATATTCTGCTTATGTGCAATAACTCATTAGAAATTGGGCCTTGCCATATTTAAACTCCTGATAAATCCTTAATATTAGTCGTCGATTTTATTCCAATTTATTCTCTTATTAACCAGTTCTAAAGTCCACACACTATGCCGACAAACAGCTGCATTAGTAAAAAACCTTTATTTAATCCTTCTGAAACATTTTATTTGTACTTTTTTATAAGCATATTAATGCAGATGCGAAATGAGATTAATTTCACACTTGCCGGAGTACATACCAACTTGATGTGCAAAAATCAGATTGGTGCTGCACATACGTCTATAACTAAGCATATGCTACCCTGTAAAAAATGCAGCATCGAAACACAAAGCTTTTGAAATTTTAATTAGGGCTAGATGTGAGTGGGCTTCCCCATATGTATGTATGGTGGATAGTGATAAAATCACAGAGCATAATGTCAGATTGCCAAATATAGAAAATAGTTAAATTAAACGGGCAATAATAATAACAGAAATGAATTAGTCACATGGAGCTCTGTGGATAAACATCATCATCATGCACATTTATACAAAACCAAAAGTGACTAATGTTTCACTGCCATATAATCATAAGAAGCTAGCATTGTAATTCGTATTGTTCATGGTTATATGTGGACTGCAAATGAATACTAGGTCGCCCATTCCTAGTGAGGCTTAGTTCTAACTTCAGCGCATTTAATAAGCACATAAAAACAAAGTGGTCAAGAAGAAGCTCTAACACGTACGTTAGATAAAACAAAAATAGATATAAATCGCGTATCCGAAACGTTAATGCAGGATCCTACGACTATAACAGATCTAGTTTCACTGTCCTTATCTACGCGTTACCGACTTCGAATGTTTGAAACAACGGAATTTTTTCAAGCCAAACAATATAGAATCGATATTGTATATGGAGCACAAGCTAAAGTTTGTCCAACTAATTTCATCCCTGTAGACAACAAACTTCGTGCGGCACGCTTAAAAAGTCAATTAAAATCAATTCAAGATACCTTAATTAAAGTTGTCCTTCCGTTGTATCTACATATGCACCCAGCTATCGTAATACAAACGACAGCTAGGACACTTACTAATATGACCTAAATTTTCAACTTAGTAGAGCGATAAGTTCACATATAGACTTGGCTATAGATGATATGAATGCTCAATTTAGAGTTTAATCGACACAGAATTTCATTCAGATGGCAGACACAATGTAAGCTGAATGCGCAATGATAGTTGTGTATGGATATTGGACAGCTGCGCGGTGAATCGCTTATACTGATAAAGCACAAACTTCACACTACGCCACATGGCGTACGCTAGCACTTGTGCAAAATTTGCACACAAAAAGATTATGCAGAAATTAGTTATAGATTGTGTGGTTGCATTCAGCACTGTCACTCGATTTGGACACAGCCATCATCCCGTTTCATGTGAAGCCTCGAGTTTGGTCTAAATGCGCTGTAACTGTTTTTGTTAAATGTGTAGTGACGTGAAGGGCACGTTTCGGCTGCTGAAGGAAACTTTGGCCACTGGCATCTGGGCAGATAGTGCTCATCAGCCTTGGTTGGCAGACAATCTAGAAGAAAAAATCTGAATACAAACCATCACTAAAAATGGGCGACCTAGTGTTCCATTACAGTCCACATATAACCATGACAAGTACAACTTACAATGATTACATACTGAATCGGCCGTTGCGTAGTATAAAAAGGGTCGTCTTAGCAGCTGAGCCTCGCAGGGTGGATAAGCGAAATCGGGTTACTGCAAGCAACTCTATCTCTGATTCTGCCTCCTTTCATTACCCTTCCTCTTCTCAATCTAACAATAACACTCTTTTAGATACTATGAATATGGTTGGTTTAGACCACAACACTGCGCCCAATACCAGGTCGCCAAATATCGAAAAGGGTTCTAGTAGACGATCATTCATTAAACCTAGGTTAGGTTTTAACCTAGGCGCATTTAATGTGCGAACATTAAAACAAGTTGGACAACAATAATCTCTTACTCGTAAGTTGGATAAGTTAGAAATCGACATGTTGCGTATCTAAATCCAGAATACAGGATC